>PYSQ01000299.1:0-40689 GCA_003049435.1 Nakataea oryzae
AGCCTGCCCGGTCCAGCTTAGAACCCGGGCGAGGGGTCGGTGAATGCAGCATCCCTGCACCTGCACGCACATCGTCAGCCCGCGGGCCAATGCAAAGCGGCAGCGTGTCGAAGGGAAGCAAGGCAGGTCGAAAGAGGCAACGAGGGCGGGTGCGCGGGCCTAGGCTGATGGTCCGTCGTGGAGGGGGGTGTGGCTGGTTCGCATGCGGTGCGACGCAGCCGGCAAGGCTGAGGCCTGGGCAGATGCGCGCGCCGAGGCATGGAACACACACATGGGTGAACTTTGCCTACTACAGATGCACCACGCCGACCAGAACTAACAGGCCCCGGCACATCCTCTGGCCTTGCGACCTCGAGCATTTGAGAACAGCTGGCAGTGTGACTTTCTATCGCTGCGGCGTCCTCCCGTCTATGCCGCCGCCAATCCGTACTAGGAGGCACACCAGGTACGTACCTAGACTTGAGCTGCTCGACAGGTGCGTGACGAAGCTATTTTCGAAGCTCCCTCGATCCAACCAAGGCTGACAATTTCAATCACTGCCCGTGTAACTCTGCAGGTGGAAATCTACTAGGCAACCTCGTGTTGGCGGGTCCTCCACGAAAATAATCAACATCCCTTGCAAAGGGACCGACGATGTTGCACTGGGGCCTGTTCCAGGCCGGCGCGGATCCAAGGAGAGTTTCGTCGTGTGCTTGATATCCTCAAAACATGCCAGTAGCGCCCTTCGTAGGTTCTGTCAGTAGCGCCGAATCGGCAACCAGACTCCATTAGAAAGCCCAACCTGCCCTCTTGCAAATTGGTAGCATCAACTGGCAATGGCCCGCGATAAGGATGGTTACATCTGCCCCATAGCCGAAGTCTTGATGTGGCCGGCCAACTGGCTGCATGACGTGTAGTCTCTTGGTTCACCCTGCTCCGACTCGACCCATGCGTGCCCGGCGCATGTCCTTGCACGTTGACCCAAACACTTGATATCAGTCGCTGCATTGGGATTGAGCCTCGCCGACGCCCGAGGCGTATCTCTGTCGACTTATATGGCCACGGAATATCTGGCCGCATATGAAGCATCAGTGCCTAAATGAAACCCAACAGCGCCTGATGCGATCTCGGTCTAGACGCAGATTCACATGCGCGAATATATGCAGGATGTTACGAGTGGCTCAGATACAATAGCCACTTGATAGGAGCCGTGCCTTCTGTCACTCTTACGACTTGATATGCGAAATTATCATGGCTTTGTATTGCTAGTCCAAATTAGACATAAAGGGAGGTGAATTCCAAAAGCGAATCGGTTAATAGGTGGCAGGATGACCAAAACGAATTCTGACGCAGAAAGCTAGTATCCCGCAGACAGTCCATAGGGTATCCATGATGATCGCAGCTGCGCACTCATCGTCTCTGTATTAATAAGTCTCTCCAAAAAAACAAAAAAAAAACACATTGTATGTTACTCCGCCTCACTTTCCCATCAACCACCTACCAGACCTCGCAGCTCAGTGCGTTTTCTGGCAGCCTTGTTTCTTCAGAAGTTCATGAGCGGGGTTGCTGGGTTGCAAGCCTCGTTCTTGACAACGCTTGAAAATATGTAGGCTTGGTTACTAAGCCTTGGCTGGCTTGGCCTGATCCGCGACTACAGTTTTCTGGTCGCCTGCAATAGTGGTGGCCGGTGCGGCGGACGAGACAGTAGGCTCAGGGGACGCAACGGCCGTTGCATCCTTGCCAGAGGTGGGAGACATGGTTGCCGGGCTCGTCACCGTTTCAGCCCCAGTTACCCCAGCCTCCTGCGCCTTCTGGTCGGTAGCCAGCGGGGCGAGCTGCGGTGTGGCCTCTGACGAAGAGCTCCCAGATTTCATTGTCGAGGGCGCAGCCGCAGCGCTGGCAGCACCCACGGCACCCGCGTCGGTGTTGACTCGTTTTGCCCCTGTAGCCCCGGCCACACTCTTGATCACCTCGAACCACTTCTCGGCATCGGCGGCGGTATGCGCCTTGAAAGAAAGCTCAGCGCTGCCGACGAGCTTGCTGCTTAGCCCCTTGGACTGGTCTTTTCCTTTGATGTTGAACTTTTCTCCATTTGGAGTACCAATGACGGCGTCGGGCAGATACAGGCTCAGCTCGGGCACAGGATCCTTGCGCATGTAGTCAGAGTCCTTGAACTCGTGTAGAAACTTGGACGGGGTCACTACATAGTATCCCGTCTGGTGGCCCCACGAGAGCTTGTTGCGCGACTTGCGGTCTAGCGTGCCTTCGATCAGCGGCTGGGTGCTGCGGTGAGTCTGGTTGGCGAATGTAATGCTATCGACAGCGCGCGGATCGTCATTGGGGTTGACCAGGCGGTCCTGGTTGCGAGCCACGAAGCCTTTCCATTCGAAGTCGGGCGGGATGCGCTGAGCTGCGCCAAGCATATCGGTATACAGGGATCGCATTGTCTCGGCCTGGCCACCAGCGAACTGGTTGAAAACCTCCATAGCCTGCTGCATGACCTCGACAATATGCGTCTCAAAGGCCAGGAAGTTGTTCTGGACCGCAATAAGGTCGTTTCGGTGATTATTCTCCTCCATAATCTGCTTGTTAAGCCGGTGCATGACACCGCGGTGAATGACGTACGGGTCATGCGAAGGGTCCATCTTGCCGCCGGTGGACTCGAATCCAGCCGTCTGCTGTCCCAGCAGCTCAATGTGCTTCTGCGTCAAGTTGCGTGCCTTCTCGACCTCCTTGGCACTCTTCTGGGCGCCATGGGACAGCTCCTTGGCCTTGTGCTTGATCTCCTTGTGTAGCCTCTCGAGAATGGGGAGCACAGTTCCCTTAATCGAATTCTCCGTCTCGATGTTGCTGTTGACCATGGCCTCGGTGTTGACCCTCATGTTCTCAAAAAAGCCGGCCACGCCGCCGAGGGTCTGATCGAAATGGTGGCCCTCTCTCAGGGGCTTGTTGACAGTCTATCACCACCGCGCAAGCGCATTGTCAGTAGCCGTCTCCGGATCAAGCGAAACTGAAGCGGTAGCTGACTAACCTTGAGGATCTTCTCGTACTCCTTGGCCTGTGCCTTGTGTACTTTTTCTACAGCCGTCATAAACTCCTCCAGGTATCCGATGGCATGTTTCCACGACTGCAGTCTCTCGGCCAACAGCGTAGCGGTCTGTGTGATACAGCATAATTTCGAGGGTTGCAAGTCAACAAACTGGTTAACAGGCAAAACACAGCGATAGGCCACTCACGCCAGTGGGGTCCGTCTCGGGAACAGCGTCTTCGTTAGCGTCGCTGAGCTGCGTCGGCTGTCGCGACACCGCAGTTGTGGGTGAGGCCATCTTGAATTGTGGACAGTATGTTTTGAATAGGCTCTGATTTTTGGACTTTGATGTTGGCGTTGCGATGCTGCCTAGCAGATGAAGAACACAAATGAACAACCAAGCGACGTGGTCTCTGAAGCAGCTCGCGAGGAACCGGGGCTCGTATGCTGTGAACAAGGAAGGATGCTGCAGCTGGCGACGACAAGCCGGCGTGTTATTTATGTCAAGCAGTCGATCAGGAGTCCTGGATGGCGCAGCACAGGCTAGTGCAGACGCGAAACAATATGAGACAACGTCGTGACCACAGCAAGTCAGCCTTCTACGTCAGATTTTTGCCGGCTCACGCTGAGACTCGACGGAGGGAGACGAAGCCAGCAAAGCCGCGGCGAAGAAAGGCGGGAACAGGAAAATAAGAAGGCGCGGGAAGCGGTGGAGAGCTCGAGCGCATCCCTGCCGCGATCATGTGGGTGCGGTGGGTGTGGGTGCTGTTGCGAGGGGTGGGAAAGTGGGCTCTTGCTTTCTTTGATTCAGGGAAGCTGCAAGCTCCGAGGACATGGAGATCGGCGAGCTCTGCACCCAAAGGCACGCTGTCTCAATCGACCTCGATGATTGGCGCCAGTTAGCCTGGGTCGGCTGGGTGCTGGCACTGCAGTAGGGCCGCGCTAGGGCCTTCGGCTGAAGTCATGATGCAAACAATCTCCCTGCCACGCTGCCGCCATATGGGACGACGTCGGCGGCGATGCGGTGCCTCTTTGTGAAAAGCGCGCACGGCTTGCTGCATGACGTCAACCCCGCTGTGCCCCCAAGGCCCCGCACGCTGCGTGCGTTATTGGTCGGCGAAGCTAAGGCCCGGGCTCGACCAAAGGTTTGGCCCCACCCCCTGACTGGACCCCTGCCGCCGGATTGGGCTGCCCCTCCTCGCGCGACAGGACAACCGGGCGCCGGCGCAACTCGCAACTCAATGGACGCTGTGCCCCTCCAAGTCTCGTGATTTGACTCACTGCAGAGAAACCGAGCATAACGGCCCCAGACACCAAACTCTCTTGGTTGCAGCGCGTGTGGCAACCGGCTCATCTGTTGCAGCAGGCTGTAGGAGCGAGCGATCAAGCATCACACACCACCGCAAAGTACACCAGAGGTACTCCCACGCCCGCTGCAGCCATGGCCAGCAAGGGCGAGCCCCTCCTCCCGCTGCCGGGCAAGGAGAATATCCTGATCACCAGTGCGCTGCCCTACGTCAACAACGTGCCGCACCTGGGCAACATCATCGGCAGTGTGCTAGTAGGTTGCCTTGCCCATCCCATCGTCTACCGCACTCCACGCTCCTGCAAATGACCCCTCCCGCTCACCTCACATTCTCCCCCGATAGTCCGCCGACGTGTTTGCGCGCTTCTGCCGCGCACGAGGCCTGCAGACTCTCTATGTCTGCGGCTCCGACGAGTACGGCACGGCAACCGAGACGAAGGCGCTTGAGGAGGGCGTAGACCCGGCCACACTGTGCGCCAAGTACCACGCCATCCACAAGGACATTTACGACTGGTTCAGGATCGAGTTCGACGTCTTCGGCCGCACCCCCACCGACGAGCACACCCAGATCGTCCAGGACGTCTTTACCAAACTTTGGAACAATGGTTTCATCGAGCAGCAAGAGACCACCCAGGCCTTCTGCGCCGTCCCCACCCACGACACCTTCCTCGCCGACCGCTTTGTCGAGGGCGAGTGCAGCATCTGCCACTATACAGGTGCTCGTGGCGACCAGGTATGATCTCTGTCGTCTTGTTTACTGCTGCTGCTTTCGCCGCTCTTGACTGTCCACATGCTGATTGCGTTTGCCTCTGCCAGTGCGACAGCTGCGGAAATCTTCTAGACCCCATGGAGCCGGATAAGGACGAGGCAAACCCCGACGATGCGAAGGCCACCGGCTGGCTCCTGAACCCGCGGTGCAAGGTTGACGGCTCAACCCCAGAAAAGCGCAGGACGAGGCATCTTTTCATACGCCTCGACCAGCTTCAGAGCGAGATCTTGCCGTGGCTTGCCAAGGTTGAGGGAGGCTGGAGCTCCAACTGCGTCGCCATCACCAGGTCGTGGATCGACAAGGGACTTAAGCCTCGCGGTATTAGCCGGGACCTCCGATGGGGTGTGCCAAGTATGTTTGCCTCCGGATCCCGCCATGTTGGCAAGAATTCCGTATGCCCCTTGAACCTGGCCGCTGACTCCCAACCCCGCCGACACAGTCCCCAAAGGCCTTGATGGCTTGTCGGATGAGGAATACGCCAGGAAGGTGTTTTACGTGTGGTTTGATGCCTGCAGTGAGTCTCCAGAATTATCCGATGACCGTACGCCTCACAAAGTTGCTCGCTAACATAAGACGATACAGTTGGCTACCCTTCCATCACCAAAACGTATACAGACGCCGGAAACCTTGCTGGGAACAAATGGGAAAAGTGGTGGAAGAACCCCGATGAGGTGACGCTGTATCAATTCATGGGAAAGGACAATGTCCCGTTAGTATTTGCACCCCGTTGCAGTTATTGTCTACCAGCCTCTCTCGAGCCTCTTCTCACAGTTTCACAGATTCCACACCATCATCTTCCCAGCCTCCCAGCTTGGCACCAAGGACAACTGGACCAAAGTCAGCCACCTATCGACATCAGAATATCTCAACTACGAGGGTGGCAAGTTCAGCAAGTCCAAGGGCGTCGGCGTGTTTGGAAACACTGCGCGGGATACTGGTATCGACCCAGATGTTTGGCGATACTACCTGCTGTCACGACGACCTGAAAGCAGCGATGCCGAGTTCAAGTGGGAGTACGTGATAGCTGAAAACCATGATCCCCTGAAAGCTGCTTTGGCATACTAATGACATGTCTGCGTCTCCCACAGGGAATTCGTTGACGGCAACAACAACGATCTTCTCAAGAACCTGGGCAACTTGGTTCAGAGGGTTGTGAAGTTCTGCCATGCTAAGATGGGTGCTGTGGTTCCGCCGCACGCTAAAGCCACGGTGGAGACTTTCGAGCAGCACAAGACGGAAGTGAACAAGCTTCTCCAGGAATATGTCGCCAATCTCAAAGCCACCAAGCTGAGGGCAGGTCTTGCCACGGCTCTAAGGTAAGCATGTGCCAGAGCCTCCCCATTGTCAAGAATAAACTAAATTCCAATTTAACACCATCGACAGTATATCGGCGCTGGGAAACAAGCTACTACAAGACCACAAGCTTGGTAACCAGCTGGTGGACGAGAATCTGGACCTTGCCAACGGTCTCATCGCTCTTGCACTTGAGCATCTTCACCTTCTCGCAAGCCTGATATCGCCTTTCCTGCCCGGCACAGCCCGGTCAATCCTGAGGCAAATTGGCGTGCAACCTGCGGGCGACAAGGGGCTGGACTCTGCATTCGTCATTCCCGACGTTTGGAAGGCCGACATGCTTGAGGCTGGCAAACCCATCGGAGAGCCTGAGCGACCCTTCGCTGTGATTCCTGCATCGAAAATAGATGAGTGGCGTGAGGCTTTTGGAGGAGAGGAGCTGCGGAAGCAGAAGGCAATAGAGGCGGAGAAGGCGGCCGCCAAGAAGGCCGCCAAGGAGAAAGAGAAGGAAAAGAAGCGACTCAAGAAGGAAGCACAGAAAGCTGCGGCTGCTACAGCTTCAGGCCCAGGGCCTACTCCCACCGTTCTCCCGCTCAGGCCGGCGAGTGCCGTGAATTCTGCTGCCAGGGCGCCTGCTCCTTCCACCCCGGCTGCGGAGGGAACATCGACTCAACTTGAAAAGGAGGTGGAGAAGTCTTGAGAGGCTATCCTACCGGAGGCAGGCACCATGGGCGGCGGTCCAGTTGTTTGAGGCGAGAATCAGGTCCAGGCGCGCATACAGCAATGCTTCGGATTATGTGAAGAGAATTTGTGGCCTAAAAATGTTCAACGCGGAATTTATTGCGATGAGGGTTCTGGCTGAGATGGTTGTTTACGATTCACCCTAGATCCGAGGCAAAGACGAGAAAACGCACTTGGATCCATCACCGCCTTTTCATATACGGTCATGGGAGAAAAACTCAAAATCCATCGCCTTCTGGCTACCCAAGTCCGGCCGTCCGCGAAGATCATAAAAAGACGCCATGGATACACAAGGCACAGAGTTCGTGAAGTGGAAATGGAGTAAAATTATGTCAGCATGAGAATGAACATCTGTACTCTCTAGAAAGACCAAGTGCGTTAGATAACGCGATGCGATGAGGTCGGTGCTGTGAACCGAGCGTTCGTCCATGTATATGTGCCAACAAAGAACAAGTAGACGGGTTATCAACAACCCCTAGCAAAAAAGAACCCCCCAGAAAAAGAATCATGTCTATGCAAGGAAGTTATCCCGCCCAATCTAGGTATGTGCAAGTTTCCCAGCCGTTGCGCCGCAATATCAAACAAAAATCACCCAATGGGATATATAACCGTTGTTTCCAGAATCAGGAAGAGGGGAGAAATAACCATAGCCAAGATAGTGCACAAGAGGTAGGAGAGTTTGAAATGTTGACAGGCGCTGGATCGCGTATATTTCGGAAAAGAAAGCAAGAAGAAGAAAGAGAAGGCGATGGACATCATATGACTCGCTCGCGGGCTTGGATAAGATGTAGCCTCCGACGCTCGTCGCTGTCGCCGACGCTCCCGATGCCGTGCGAGCCAAAGGTGAAGAGCGAGCCAAGGGACGACTGGCGCCTCGAGCGCGAGAGCGTAGGGCTGGACGCGCGCGGGCTGGCCGGGGTCACCGTGCCCGGGGAGGAGGTGCCGGTGGTATGGCCGCTGGTCCGCGAGCGCCGGTGGTGCGGGCGTTGGACCTCCTGGTTCTGGTGCTCCTCAGGGATCAGCTCGAGCGGGTTGGTGGTCATGCAGGCGGTGCCGACGGCCGGGGTCGAGGGATCGCTGGCGCTGCCGCCGCCGCCGCCGCAGCTGCAGGCCATGGCGTAGTCGGGAAGGGCGGGGGCGCCGTCGCAGGCGAGGGGCGCAACCTTGGCCGACTTGATTGCCGTCTGGTAACTGGGCACCTTGCTGAGCTCTGACAGCTCCGGGAAGTCGGTTACGTCTGCGGGCGAGTGGCGGCCCGAGCAGTTCTCGTCGCTGTGTTGCCTGGACAAGGGTGCCGACTGGGGGGGCGACCAGTGCATGGCCTCGGAGGTGCCACCATTCACACTACGGCCTGCTGTGGCGGCGGCGGCGGCAGCGGCAGCGGCAGCGGCAGCGGTTGTGTGTGTGGATCCTCCGTTGCTCGAAGTCGTAGACACAAACGAGGTGTCCCGATGCAAGGGGCCACCGATATTGTTGTTGATGGACATGTCCTGCAGACGCGATGACAGGGCTGCTGGCGTAATGGTAGTGGCTTCGTTGAGCATGCCCGCTAGGTTCTCGTGGGATCCGGCGCGCGAGAGAGCAAAATAGGGGCTGTTCATGCCGGAATGGGCGCCTGGGGTCTGCATGCCTCCAGGAGTCCGGTAGCCGCTCATGTCGATGTTCTCGTACAGCTGGTCCAGGACATGCTCGCCATACCCTGGCGGGGCACCGTGACTCGCGTTCTCCTGGCTCGGGTTCGGCTGCGAAGCTGATGGCTGCGAGAGATTGCCGTCCTCGTCGAGCGGAATGTTGGGTGAGATGAAGATGGTGACTGGCAGGGTGGCACGGAGCTCTGACACATGGCCGTCGGGGTTCTTCAGGGCGATGACCATCTTGAGCTTGTGGCGGATCTTGATTCCGTGGGCGTTGACGTCCTGGATGCATTTTCCCAACTTGCGTGGCAGGTCCAGCTGCGCGTTCATGACCCAGCCCTCCTGGCCCGTGTTCTCGATAACGTCCTCCCAGTGCTCCTCGCGGGTGACTGGCAGAACCCAGGAGGTGACCTCACGCTCCTTCCTGTGCTCCCGCATCGATGAGCCGGTCTGGGACTGTGCCATGATCTCGCACACCTCGACCAGGCGGACGGTGACATCGCCCAGCTCCAGCCCCTTGAGCAGCGGAGTGAACCTCGTCTCAAGTGGGATGGCGCTACCAAACACGACCGCCTTGCGCGGAACCACGATGGAGTACTCGACCTTGTTGGGCCAGATGTTCTCGACACTCATGGCATGCAGAAACTCGAGCGCCGAGGCCTCGAGGGTCCGGATCACACGCACGTGCTTGTACGCGTGGTGGTCGTAGGCGAATTTGCCGCGCGCGATGGTGGCCTTGAGCCGATAGGTGATGCTGGCCTCGCGCAGGCCCTCAACGCTCTCGCAGGTCTCGCCGGGGAGTAGGATCTCAAACGGGAACTCATAGTTGCCCTTCTCAAGCGTCATGCTCTTGCCCGGCGTGCCGATGAAACTTGGCCACCGGTGCGTGAGGATATCAACCGTTTTGTCGAACCTCTGACTCGAGATCCCCGTTGGCGTCGTCTTCAGATCCGTCCACGAAAGACGCAGGGTCCCGTTTAACCTCAGATGGATGTCTTCGATCCTGGTCGGCCCAGGGACACAGACTGCAACAACCCCCTTCAGCAGCTGACCCGAGGCTTCGTGCTCGTTTCCCCGGAAGACCATAAAGTCGTTCTCCAGCCGGATGTCGAACAGCGTGAATGCATGTCGGCCCGTGACCGATGTGAAGGGTAGAAAGGAAGGCATCCTGGTAGTCAGCCGGCCACCGGAAGCGAGCCGGTGACGCTTGGAATAGTCGAGCTCAGTGAGCGGGCAATCGATCTGTTGCTAACACCACAAGCAGAAGGGGGTTTTGGATGCTCGTGGCACCCCGGTGAACTCAGGGCACCAAGTATTTGGAGGTTGTCTTTTCCTGTGGAGCCCAAGGAGTCACGTCTACGCCACGAGGTAGACTTTTGCGGGCGTGGACGCTTCTGGACGAGGTACAAGGGTTGTCTAGACGATAGCTAAACAGCCGCGCCGGTTCGCCCCGAAGCCAGGTTTTTTTTTCGGGCCCACGGTAAAGGTTCGTGATATATCGTATCGGTGACGTAAGGGTAGGAACCTCTGGAGGCAGGGCGGTCCCTTGGGTGGCGGTCACTTTTGTGGGTGGGTATCGAGGAATGATCGACTTGGATCACAAACCCACACAGAAGGTCGAATAGCAGTGAAGTGAGTGCAAAGGGTGAACTATCACCGACGAGTATCCGAGAGGAAAGGAAAGGAAAGGAATCAGAAACGAGGGGGGGACAAGGGGAAATAACAGACGAAGGCGGCGAAGAAAAATATCTCACATGGGAAAGCAACTAGAAACCCAGCAAGCATGCGCGGCTGGAGGCGTTATCTTGCCGTGGGAAAAAGTGGTCTGCCCCTGTCCATGGCGCGCGACATGGACATGGACAAGGAAAAAAAAACGAGAAAAAAAGAAAAAAAAAGAAAAAAAGAAAAAAAGGAGCATGCCTGGTCTGGCCTGGACAGGCTGTGCCGGGCAGGCCAAAGCGAGGACGGGATGATGGGGCCCGGCAGGGCGGGTTTGCAGGTACAACGGCGCAAGTACCCTGCTTGGTCTGGCTGGTTGGCTGGCCGGAAGCGGACAGGGGGGTGATGGAAAGAAAGGGTGGGTGGGTGGCATCGATCCAGGGGAGGGGGGGATCATGTCATGGCGAGGTTCAGCCCGTTTCTGGGTCGAAGTGACCCAAACAGGGCATGCACTTGGCGCACGCACGCGCTGTTTTCCCGTGGCCAACGCCGATTGCAAAACGCTAACCGGGCCCGTCTCCATCCTTTAAGATATGCGTGAGTCGTGCCATCGCGCTCACCTCCCCTCCCGCTGCCGCCCCTGCAGACGACATCCACGCGACGCGACGATGGCGCGAGGCGGTCACTCGGGAGCACTTTATCGCTGGGCGTGAGATTGGCGTGGCGCAGTCGATAGCCGTGGGCGCCATGGGGCCAGCGAGATAGGAGGCGGCGGGCGCGAAAGTGGGAAAAGCCAGCCAATGCTGAAAATGCAAGGGGGTGGGGGGAAATCGCAAAGTCAAGATACACACACATTCTTGGTGACGACGATTGATCCATCCAGCTTAAAGCCATGGTGCCTGAACGTGGGGCTCGGGATTGAAACGGACATGGTATGGAGGGGGGTTTTGTTGGCAGATGGAACCGCAGGGGGGGCGTGCAGCTCCAATCGCATGCCGCTGAGCTTCTGTCAGGGAGCCCTGCCTCCAGATGAGGGGCGACTTTCTAGGGAGCTGTGCTTGTCAATGGCGTCAAAAGACCTACACGCGGCAGGCGACTCATGGCCTGCTCGTTTGCCCAACAGTTTCAAGGTCTTTTTGTTTGTTTCTTCCCGCCGGACATGCGGCCTTTGGAAGGATCGCAGGCATGCATATTACCTGTGTTTGTTCTCCCCGTCCATGTAGGCTCTGCATCCATCTGCAGCAAAGCAAATCCGTGACTGGGCCGCTGGATGACGAGGTTGCCAGGTTGCCAGCACAGACTCAGACGTGCGTGGGGTCGAGGTGCATGGCGTGGAATGCAGCCAGCCGCACTAGGCTACAGTAGGTACATGGCTAGGCATGTACATAGGCCCGGTGGAGCCGAGGCATATCGCCGCCCGGTGGACTATGCGGCCGGGCCGCCGGCGGGTACGGGTCAGAGCGAAGGTTTGGCTCGTACTGTAGCCTCTTTGCGCCGAGCCCAGCTTTTGCTGCGAGGAGAAACAGAAGAAGGCCTTGCCAGCTTCCGATTCGACTCGTGGACCGGCCCAGGGCAGCTAGCCTTGGGTCATTTTTAGCCAGGCCCATCCGAGAGCATAGCATGCTGTGCAGTCCCTAGGTAGTGCACAGCACAGGCACAATAGGAACATGTCCGTCCGTGTTGTTAAGCGAGCCGGTCAGCCTCCTGCACAGCTAGCTTGGCAGGCATCGCATATTTGTATATATTACGCCAGCTGTGTGTCGCCGCAGCACCGTAAGCACGGTCAGTCCGTGTTGGTCTCTGGCGCACACAGGTTTCCCCGTAACAGCAGCGACTGCGCCCTCTATCTGCGCCTTTTCTTGTCGTGTCAACCACGCTGGCAGGTTGGGAAGGATTCCAAGCTGGGCTGCATCCCCAATCCTTTGTTGTCTTGCATTCGCGTTTTGCTATCCCGGGCCCAATCATCCCCCTGGCAGACACCAAGTCAGCAGACACCTTTGCGGCGAGCTTAAAGCGACATATGTAATCGGCTGTTAATGCCAACTCGTGCCACAGCCATCCAATCCCTCTCTTAGTGTGGCCTGATTCGGCCGGCTCTTGTACGACAACCCCAGAAATCGAGCCAAATCGGGCGGTTTTTATCTTGCGATATGCATTGGAACTGCACCACACCTGCAGACATATGCGGCGTATGGGTAGGTACTACCTGATCCCATGCCCTATGTAGACAGCCCGCCCTCGGCCTGGGTGTGCAATGAGCCGGATGGGAGCGTGACGGGGTCCCCCCCTTCGGCTCAGCGAGGTGCATCTGAAGCAGCGCGGCCCTGTCCTGGCCTCCCAGCCCATGTTCCCGGCCATCTCCTGGGCACCGGTCGGCAGGCGCGCCGTGCATAACGCAGCACCTCGCACATCGCACATGCGTGCTGGTGTACCTAGCAACACCCCATTCGCCACTGACGCATGCCGATCACTGGAATCGACCCGGCGAGTGCCCGTGAACCGGGCTGGCGGCCGGTAGTCCCACAGGTTCCAGCCGGCCGGCCGTCCAGCCTCAGGAGAGCGACCCGCTATCGCGACTAGACGAGCCCGCATTATTGGCTTTCCTGCATATCCGGCTGATTTATCTTCCGCGGGCGACTCTGGGACTTCAGACCGCCTTGAGATGCAGGCTGTCTGACCGGCTGACTTTCCAGCAGACCCAGGTTTGCGCAAACGTCCCCTGCTTCCGTCCGTCCTGCCTAGGCCATATCCTCGGATGACGCGCGCCTGACTGACCTGGCCACGCGGGCAAGCCCCCCAAGGGAAGCGCCCAGAGAAACCTTGGGACTGAGGTGCTGAGATGCACGACGGCCTCGGGTAGTTCCGGGAACGGCATGGGAGCGAGGCATATGTGCGGCGGCTATATCCTCAGTGCTTGCGCATGTCGCTCCAAGTCCCACAGCTTGTCCCATAAATCCTACACAACCACAACCGAAGAACCTTGCGTTGATCTCGTCTGTCAATTGCAGGCAGAAATGACACCATCCATGGGTTGACAAGCATGCCATGCCCATGTCCAGGACGGGACCCAGTCTTCTTCCTGCTTTCTTCCTCTTCTTTGCTTTTTTGCTTTTAGGTAAGTGGTGGGTCATGAGACCCTGCGCCATGCCGTGTTCTCCCGAAAGGGTCCGGTTTTCTGTTTTAGGCCTTCACCACACACCTGTTTCGTAGCGCCCAGGCGGTGATAGCCGCCCGCGCGGCCAAGACTTCCAGAACAACGGAAAGCGCAAAGTAAAAAACCGGAATCAAGAAAACAAGACACGGCTTATCATATGACCCTTGCAATATGCTCTAGACCGCGGTTCCCAGAGCCCGAGTGGATCCGACGCCCACCGACCACGGCCCGAGTTCCACCCGACGGGCCACTGAGTCACTCGTTGACGTTTGATATCTGCCATCGACCACACATGGGCGAATTGCCATATCTCCCAGCCACCACCCCCCCTCGCCGTCTGTCGAGATAGGGGATTTGATGGGATCTGACCCAGTCACACAGGGGTAAGGGTGACCTGGACCCGAAACCGTAAGCATCAGCAATTGCCTTTTGCCCGGGCGGCAAAACAAACATCCACGGCGGCGCTGACGGCCGCCACACGCCTCGGAGCGGCAAAGGGGCGCCGCACCGCACTGTACCATGCCTGCCCTGCACACGCATGACCCGCAACCGGCTGTGGCTGCACGCTAGACCTAGTCAGTAGGTAGCCGCACTCCGAAGCAATCCCGGCAACAGTCTAAGCCTTGACCGTCGATGTCTTTCTCTGGCTTCTCCTTGCGCCATCGCCTCCGAGTTTGCCTCGCTTACCAAGATGGCCATTGCCTTGGCCACAAACGGGACCCTGGTTTTTCCTTGTCCAGGTCTCAAAGGTTACGAATGGGGGGCGTGGATCCAAGACCATCGCGAGAGCCAGAGCACCGTCAAAAACTTCACGACACAAACACAGCAATGGAAGAACCCTCGCGGTGGACCCCCACCTGTGGTCGCGCAGCTGCAGCCAGGGCATGGGGGAGGTCCCACAGCCCGGGCTATAGGCTCGTCTGGACGCCTTTATAAACATCCGAGTTTATCTCCTCGGCCCGGAGGTTATCTACCTACGTAGGTGGGTCGCTAGGTACTACTGTGCCCAGTACCTAGTAAACATCTCAGCCTAGCGATTACTCGGACGCGGCCGTAGGGCTACCCACTGCTGCCGGCGGTCCGCTACTCAAAGACCAATCATGCAACGCATGCTATATTTTGCGGTAGTTTCTGTTACATCCCCGTTCGTCATGGCTCGACCCTAATCTCTATTCATGCGTTAACGGAATAATTCCGGTTTCACGTGTGCTGGTAGAGGTCTACCACTTGGCACATATGCAGAGAGGTTACCGAAAGCCTCCTGTTCCGGAGGTCGCCGCGGCTTCATCTCCTATAAAGGCGAATCACTGTGTGAACTTACCACATATACTTCCCTTGTCCAGAGGCGAAGCTGGCACGAGCCTGAAGACGTGTACACCTTCGCTACATGGGGAACGTCCGGGTTTATACTGAGATCGAATATAATTGAGCCTCCAGACTGGCAGAATTGGGTATCAAAAGTCCACAGAGATCGGGGCGTAGGACAGCCCACGTGCGTCGGACCAGGAGATTGAGATAAGACAAGGATTAAATCAAAGGGTGCAGGACGAGGCAAGTGGAAGAAACCGAAAGAGACAAGCTGTTAAGAGTATTACAAAGACCCCTAGACGCCAATGCTAGCAAAGGACCAATAAGGGAGGCAACCGCGGAAGCAAGCGAGGAAAATTTGGCTCCAGAGCATCATTAGACCAGCTGACTGCCTGAAAAGACGGAAAAGTCGGTCCAAGTCAGATTGAGTTTGTGGACCGACGCCATATCATGAAGGCGGCAGCGGCGGCACATGCAGTAGCGCCCAGAGCTACGTACAGGCTAGTCCTGTCTGGAGGCGGCTCTTCGCTCTTAGGAAACGCTGTGCTGGGGTTTGTGGTCGCCTCGGCGAGTGCGACGAACAGCTCGCTGATACTGTTCCACGTGACACTCACATGTAGCGGCGTGCTCATGTTCAGGCTGGATGTGTACGCGTCAGGCTGCAGTTCGCAGCGCTGCATCGTCTTGTCCCGATCGGCCTTGAGCGCTGTATATATGGCAGGCAGGTCATCGAGCTGGGGGAAGCGCCGCCGCAGTGAGACAATGTGTGAGAAAGAGTCCGGGTCCGACGAGTCGTACGCATAGCAGATCAGATCGCACGCATCCAGCTTGGCCTGATTCTCAAGTATCGCCGGCTCAAGCTCTCCAAGTTCTTCGAGGATGAGGTAGCACTGTCTACCGCCCTGGAGCTCGACACTATTGACCGCTCGTCGTGGCTTGATAGTCGGTCGGTAAAGGGGCTCGAACGGCCGGCTGAGGAAGGCATCGAGCAAAGCCGACTTTCCCGCACCAGATGAACCGACAATGTAGCACAGTACGACGTTGCGTTCGACCCTGCCCGGCTTCCTCCTCCGCTTGCGAGGCTTGGTGATCTTGAGGGCTGCCGTGATGGCGTCCCTCGGGTTGGGAGGCTCGAAGCCAAGATACGCCAGATACTCCAGCGTAGTCTTGGGCTCGACGAACGTAGTCATACTCCATTGCGCTAGCCATCCTTGCAGAGTTATATAGCCCGCTTCGTTTCTGACCGTGGAAGATGGGAACGATGTTTCTTGCCACGACACCGGCATCCCCGGCGTCGGCGCGAACAGGGCAGCGAGCTCCTGGTCATTCAACCCGCCGTCGTTGTCCTTGTCGAAAAGGAGGAACAAGTCCACGAAGAATCGATAGCCTGCCGGGCTAAGTTCGGCCGATGCATATTCCGGCACTTCAAACTTGGGGTGCAGGAAACTGTCGTGGAGGCTCAGACTGTCGGTATAGTGGTGGTGGCGCAAGATGGTCCAGATCGTCTCGTGGCGACCCTTTTCGGCATACAGCTTGTTCAGCAGCAGAAAGCCTTGCTGATCGATACCCTGGTCGATGCGGGAGCCGGGGATGGCTTTGGCGATGGTCGTCTTGATGTTTACCAGCTCCTCGGGCAACAAAGGCTTGTCAAATGACTTTGCTTGGAACTCGTGCATCTCCTGGTCGCTGAGGTAGCCATCTTGATCCTTGTCGCTCAGATAAAAGATGCGCCTGAGTGCATCGATACATGCCGGCTTCAGCTTGCCTTCCTTGTAGTCAAAGAGCGGGGCAATGGGGTGTGTGACGGCCTTCTGGCAGAGGAAGAAGGCCTCGACGACGTTGCGATGCTCTTTGGCGCTGGAGCGGACACACGAATCGATCTCGCGGAACTCCGTCATGACGGGCAGCATCTCCTCGTCGGCAACCTGGACGAAGCCGCCCTCGCCAGCCAGGTCCGACTTGTTCGCACACAGCACCACGGGGACATTAACGCCGAGGGAGCGGAAGTAGGGCATCCAGAAGAGCGCAACCCGTTCGTAGCTGTAGTGGTCCGCGTAGACCAGCAGTATCACATTGGACTTGCGAATCTCCTTGCGCAGCGTGTTGCGGTCTTGTGGGCGGGCCGAGGTGTCGACGATGGTGGTGACGACATTGTCGGGGGTTCCGATGTTGGGCGGGATCGTGATCTGGGGGAGGACGGGTTGGATCTTGTTGGCCACGAATACGTCCTTGACCAGCGACGCGATCAGGCTCGACTTGCCCGTGCCCTCGTCGCCGCACACGCAGATGCGCACTGGTTGCAGCTCATCGCATACGTCAGTTGATGCCGGGAATGCGAGCAGGGCTCGGGAAAGAGAGAGGCGAGATTTGTCGACCAACCTGTCGTCATGATGCCTGGAGGGAAGGGCGTTTCCTGTCAAAGCATGCTCGCTGCTCTCGGGTTCATGTGTGTCTGGGGCCAAGGCCAGGAGCCATCGTCGAGAACAGGCTTGTGCAAGAGAAATGCGATGGTTGAGGGAGGGGTGATCGATCTGCCCAAGGGAAGGGAGGCCGGAAGAAGCAAGATGATAAGCTGGCGATTGGCAGATGCGGCACAGCTAAGCTAGGCACTGTAGGTTGTCAATCGACGTTGAATGTCGGTGCTGCCCGACAGGTCGGATCCAGCGGGACAGCTCTCCGTTCAGGGGGCTTTCTGCGCAAGCACGGACTCCGGTGCATAGCTGGAGCCAGGGCGTCATGTCACCAAGGCCAGCACCGCTGGCTGGCCGCAAATTCCAGAGCGCCCCCGCTACCCGCAGCTCTCAACCCACTGTCGCAGCCACTCAGCCAGAACCGAGGTCTGGATTAGTTACAGTGCGTCTGCAATGGCATGGAATGCGCTTGCACTGGAATTTGACGGGGATCTATCCTGTGCAGGGTCTAGATCGAGACTAGACCGAGTCTAACTCCAAGCTTGACGTTGGGGAGAGGCTGCTTTGCTCGCAAGGTATTGCGCATCTGCTCCGTCGTCGGCTGGCGATGGTGCTGTTTGAAAGCAGGGCCCCTTGGCAGTTTCCAATCTGCGAACCCACGTGCATATCCGTTTGTAATTCTGGCGCATGCACTGCTCGATATTTGCACTTTGGAGTCCTCAAATGTCGATGCTTCCATGTTGACACGTATATACAATTCACCCGTACCCACTGCACAATTGATGACGGAAAGTGCCCTTCATCGTAATGCATCGTCGGCTCAGCCCATGACATCGCCAACGTTCCCCTCTCGCCGGAAGGCTGGGGAAAGAGGGGCGTGGCTCCAGCTTACCCCACAGATTGCTCGAGTGCAGCTCCCTGCGCAACGACGGACAGGGACAGAGCAATCAAGCATATGCAGAGGCCGAGCCCCGGGCCTTGCGCCGCTTGGCAAGCGAGGCTTCCTTCACGCGCAATAATAACCGCAACTCCCAGCCGTCCGCCACCGCCGCTCCTTCTCCTGTTTTATCACTGCGGTCGCTGTCGCCCTCCGCCATCGCAGTTGCAACGTCCATTCGAGCCCGCGACCTTCCCCGAGCTCCGCGCGCCGTGCGATCTGGACGCGAAACAGGCCGCTTGTTCAGAAGGCGCCCTCCTCCTTCGGGATACCCTCCCGCACCTGCTTATCCTCGCTTTGACCTGGCCTCGGGCCAAGCCGCCACTATGTTGTACGACTACCTATCCGCACTTAGTACATGCTGCAGTCTCGGACCTTCCACCGGCATTCGCGTCCCCCTCGGCTTCGTCTTGGGCACACCTCACGCGAAGAAGCATAAAGCGTTGCTGACATCAATATACTTCTTGCGACAGTAGTGTTCTTCCACCTCCTCCTCGATACCCGACCCAGGCGGCGTATAACGCAGCCATGGCGGGAGGGCACCTCGCGCCCATGATCGAGACCAACAACATCCTGTCGAACCCCTCGGGGCCCGAGTACCAGTTCCTCGTAGGAGAGGGTGAGCCCATCCCTACACATGCTGGTTCTGTTGGCGCGGGGCGACCCCGGCATGCCACAACACACGCGCCATGACCTGGCTAACTCCAACAAAACCTTCAGGTTTATACGTACTCAAGGAGGACCTGCATCTGGCAACGCCGCCGCCCCATCCGTCAGAGGCACCTCCGGTGAACCTCAACCCCCTGGCCACGACTCCGCAGCCCGCTACCGCAGGGACCAAACTGTCACTTCTGAACCTCGACGACCGCTCCACGCCGCCGGCTCTGAATAAGATGCTGGCCGCCATGTCTGTGACGAGTCTGCAGGAGGATGGTGCTGGTCAGGCAAGCATCCCAGAGAAGCCTCGCGAAAGCGAGTCCTCCACGGATGCGGCCGTCAGCACGGACGAGATGGCAACCTCGAGCGACTTGGCATCGTCCGCGCCGGCGTTCGGTCAAGGGAACACGCTTCTCACACAGGCCCCCACCAAGGATGCCAACAAGAGAAAGAAGCCAAAGAACAATATTACTAAGAGCAACTCTTCCTTCATCTCGCGCGTCATAATCCATGAGAATCTCTCCAAGAGGTTGGCAGAGCGCTCGAGCGACGGCATGTTTGCCTTTGCGAACATCAATCGGGCCTTCCAGTGGCTAGACCTGTCCTCACCGAACAAGGTATGCGATTGTCCTGCTTTACACCCCTGTTTTCCATCCGTGCCAAACAGCTGTGCACAGCCTCGAGCCTTGGCTGATCCCTCTATATTATAGGCCGACTACTTGACCAAGATTCTGTTCACCAAGGCTCACTGTCTGTGCCACGACGTCAACAAGGTCACTAGAAGCACCACGCATATAGACGTTGTCATGGGCTTCTCTACTGGTGAAGTCATCTGGTGGGAGCCAGTCTCGCAGAGATATACGAGGCTAAATAAAAACGTATGGCACCTTTCTCCCCTGAATATGGCCCTTGAATTTTTTGTTGCTTGGTGCTTACTTTATCATTCTTTTTTGCCAGGGAATCATCAATGGAACTCCTGTATCGGAGATTCGCTGGATCCCTGGTTCGGAGAATCTGTTCATGGCTGCCCACATGGACGGTTCACTCATTGTGTACGATAAGGAGAAGGAGGATGCAAGCTTTTCCCCCGAAGAGGAGGAGAATGGCACCGTCAAGGAGAACGGCGAACCAGACACGACAGCTGCACCGGGTGTCAAGCCTCGGGTCAACTTCCGTCAGCAGATCCTGGTTGTCAAATCTGTCTCTTCCAAGAATCAGAAGTTCAATCCCGTGTCTGTCTGGAAGCTCTCCAACCAGCGGGCAAATGCCTTTGCTTTCTCTCCCGATAACAGGCATCTGGCTGTTGTGTCAGAGGACGGCTCCCTGCGAATCATCGATTATCTAAAAGAAGAGTATGTATATGGGCCCCAGTGGCGTTGTTGCCCCATACCAATTTCTCAGGTAAACAGAGAACTCAGAGCCAGGATTTGATGGACTAACATGCTCCCGCAGGCTTCTCGACATATTTCTTTCATACTACGGTGGTCTGAGCTGTGTTTGCTGGTCCCCTGACGGCAAATACGTCCTTACCGGAGGACAAGACGACCTCATTTCGATTTGGTATCCAGCCGAGTCGGCCCTCATAGCGCGATGCCAAGGCCATCAGTCGTGGGTGACGTCTGTTGCGTTCGACCCTTGGAGGTGCGACGCCAAAAATTACCGGTTCGGTAGCGTGGGTGAAGACTGCAGGCTATGCCTTTGGGACTTCAACGTCGGAATGCTCAATAGGCCCAAGGCTGCTGTGAGTTTGAGCTGGACCCCATTATAGCCTCGAGAATGGGCGGCGCTGGCGATTGTAGCGAGTGAGTTGCTGACATCTAGAATGTATAGGCCTCTATCCAGAGAGGTGCGGCAGCCACGTCGCCACTGCACCGTGCCGAGACACAGAACACAACTTCGAGTAGGGTGCGGTCCGATTCGACAATCTCCAACGAGCCAGCCGAAAATGTGCCCCACCCTGTCGCGCCTCGGGCCAAGACGGCGATGCTGCCCCCAGTTTGTGTACGCTCCCCCGGCTCTGAAAGAACCCCTCTTCAACAAGCACTGTTTTTGTAGCTATGCCGCTGACTTCATCGATGGGGCCTTCTAGTCCAAGAACATCGACAAAGACCCTCTTTGCTGGCTGGAGTTTACAGAAGATGCTATCATGACTAGCTGCAAGAACGGTAAGTCTCCAAAGGCTTATGCCATTTATTGGCACAGAATCGATCGCTAAATTTATCTGGCGGCTTCCATAGGTCATATCCGAACATGGAGTCGTCCGACGGACGCTGCTGCTCATGTGGATGAGAAACAGGAGAGTTAGAGCTGGAACCAGAGCCCGGAAAGGCTGGTGTTATGCTGTCATGCATATTTATTGAATCGCCTTCTTTGTTATCGTATGCATTGTCTACGGTGAGACCTTCATGCCGCAGTCTGGACGAATTAATGGCGTTTCGGAGTTAAAAACATAATTCAGAGAACATTTGAACTACTAGTCTGGATCTCAAGGCATCAAAGACCAACGTGAAGGCCAGAGTCACGCCTTTGTGTGGATTGCCTCTAAAATCACTGTTTTTGTTTTCTCCCCAGTCTTCTTTTCATCATTTGTTTTGCCTCCTGATTTCCAACCGATAAAAAATAGGTCCCATCTTCATCTCTTTCATCTCAGCCAGATAGGGAGGCAACTGATTGATGGCAAAAAAAAGAAAGAAAGAGAAAAACCCAACAAAGGTAGCTGTTATATAGAATGGAGATCTCGGAAATATCATCTAATCGTTTCCGTTGCATTATTTTTCATTCAAAGTGGCGCCATAGTGACGTTCATTTGGTGATGAGTGTGCCTTTCTAGCGACCTGACGGGTCCGGCTTAATCATCTCTGTTTTAACGCGTCGACCGCCTCTACTCCGGGCGGCCGTTTCGATCATGCTAGGGCCGTCCTCATCCTCGATCTCTGAACCACTCGCTTCTTGGGCTGCTCTCTGGTTTGCCCTGTCGACCCTGCGCTTCATGACAAGGTCCAGGAAGAAGTCGTCCAACTTGAAGGTCTTGGAAGTATCAAAATCTGTCAGCCTTCCGAATCGTATGAACAGTTTAGTTTGCGAACTGATACAGGATATACATACCGCTGGGCAACCCCCGACAGGACAGGCCAGTGGCGCGCCCGCCTCCCGGTTCAGAATGTCCACAATCGCCGACTTCTCGAACGTATGCTTGCACTTGTTGTTTGAGAATGGCTCTTCAAAGTCGCGGAGAGTGAGAGGGCACTTGAGGCTGTCGCTGACACCGGCTACTATCAGGTCGTCGTCGTCATCATCGCCATCGCCCGCTCCCCCGCCACCAGCGGCCGAGGGGAGGACAGGGTTCCCGTCCCTGTCGAACCAGCGATGGGCGTCCGGGAGATTCTCGTTGCCATCCGGATACAAGGCATCGTGCCAGTGCCTCTTGAGCGATATGTAGTCATTGTCCTGAGCGTACCTATCGTACGCAGATAGAGACTGGTACTCGGCGGCCTTGGTCTTGCGCGCCTCGGCATAAAAGCGTAGCGGGCCATGCGGGCCTTTGACACGTTTCTTCCGGGAGGCTCCTCTCGAACTGCTCTCCACCTCATTGCCGCCGTCCCCGTCATCGTCGGCAGCAGCCCGCTGGGTGGAGGACAAGAATTCCTCGACATCATCGACGTCTTGAAAGCGGAGCCGCTGGCCATCTCCGCCATTGGCTGAGTGTGAGCCGCTACCTGAAGCTGCTATTTCTGCTGTTTGCCTGGGCTGGGCCTGGACCGTGGCCACGACCTCGCGCAGCGACATCCTAGCGTCCTGCGCCGCATTCCGGTGGTTGATTGCGTCGCGCGCCGCGGCTTCAATTTCGGCGGACAGGCCGGGGACGATGTCCTCGAGGTGAGCGAGGGCCTGCTCAACCCTCGTATCGGCGTCAGCTGAGGAGGCCGGGTGCTGCTGTCTCTTTCTGGCCCTGCGCTCGGATTCTTCTCGGCGCTCGGTCAGGCGGTCATTGATACAGCTGATGGCAGTGGGTAGCAGCTTGGACAGGGTGGCAATATTCCTCTCGAAATCTGCCAGGGCCTCTGTGTTGTTGGCTAGGTTGGCCAGTTCGCGCCGCGCTGGATCCGACATGGTAAAGGCTGGCCGCTCGTACCGCGGCATCTCCGGCGAGGCATCTGGCCGGTCACGGCCTTGGCGGCGACCTGCTGAGGAGGAAGCCTCTCCTGGGCGGACGAGGCGCCTTCCGCTGGACATGGCTGGGGGAGCCTTCCGGGGTGTGGGGGCTTCCGAATTCCCTGGCGTGCGCACCAGCCAGCACCTTGCGGCTCTGAGATGCAGGAATCAGAGCCTGAAGTCCTAGAATGAACAACTGGGCTATCACCGTGTCCAGAGTGATCGGGTGCGCATATGCGCGAACTGATGAGTTAGATTGTTCGGCGTAGCTTCCATAAGAAACGTGAGGACGGCCAAGCAATTAAGCCTAAGCCGCACGCGTTGACCTCCCTCGCCGCATTGTCACACGCGTCTCGGGCATTTGAATGTGAGACAGGAAGGCACGTGACTCTCGCGTTTGCCTGCTGCAGGGGTACAGCTGCTAGAAATGCGTGCATCAGCCCCGCGTTTAGGCTACCGCTTAATCCTGGGAAGCCTCGAACGAGAGCTGCAGCCCCAAGGATCTGCAGGATTAGACTAGTCCGTAAAGCCTCCCCGCCCGCCGGCGTTTGGCCGCCCGCCTTGGACTTTCAGCACCCCCCACTCCCAAAACGGCAGAAAATCTTTCTACCCCACCACCACCACAGGGAGGAGGCCTGGTGATGACCACATCCTTCCGGGCGACTTTTTTTTTCTCTCTTGGTCCCGCGCCTCTTCTGCTTAGACCTTTAGTAGACTTCAATAGACAGGGTACGAGTGCATACTCATGGGCGCCATTGCCACTTTCCCGTGATCACCGCATCCTCTCCGTCATGGCGCCCCAGATCCTCATCGGAGGTGAATGCTTCACTGTCGCCGAGGCGCAGAAGCTTCTCGATCGCGTACGTGACGCCTTTGCCGAGCGCCTGATGCCCTAGGTGCGGCTGGCCTGGTGCAGCCGCTAGCCGCGTATCGTCCTGTGGTCTTTGATGGATGAAAGCCGGTCGAGGCAGGCAATCGATGCTATAACCCAGCTTACTGACGCCTCAATCCGGCTGGCCCTGGCTTTGCAGTGCAAAAATTCAACGAGCAGGAGCATCAAGTCCATCAGCGGCCAGCGCGTCTACTACGTCGATCTCAAGTCTACTCAGAACAACAAGGACGTTCTTACCAAGGTCGCCCACCTCCTTCAGATCAATGACCCGAACCTGCCGCCCTCGGCGGGCCAAGCCGGCGCCAGCATCCAGCTCTATGTGACCCCACGCGGCATCAGCCCGTGGTCGTCGCAGGCCACGAGCATCGCGCACGTCTGCAACCTCAAGGAGCATGTCCAGCGCATAGAGAGGGGCCGTATCGTCACCATTGAGTTTGCCGAGCCACTCGACTCGGTGGCGGTGCAGGACCTTGAGTTCCGCCATGTCCTCTACGACCGCATGACTGAGACCCTGGCCCTGGAACCGCCCTCTCTGGAGGACATGTTCGGCATGGGCACGCGCGGCGGGCTGGTCGTGGTCGACATCTTCTCCCAGAAGGACCAGGGCCGCTCCCCGGTCGAGGCTCTCGAGGAGTACAACCAGCGCATGGGCCTGGCCCTGGATCAGTCCGAGATGGAGTATCTAGTCGAGACTTACACGGCTCTTGGCCGCCCGCCGCACGACATCGAGCTCTTCATGTTTGCGCAGGTCAACTCGGAGCATTGCCGACACAAGGTCTTCAATGCAAGCTGGAACATTGACGGCAAGGCCGAGGACGCGAGCTTGTTCCAGATGATCAAGAACACGCACCAGAAGACGTCCGAATTCACCGTCTCGGCCTACTCGGACAACGCTGCCGTCCTGAGCGGCAACACGGCCAACTATTGGGCACCCGACTACCACACCGGCATCTGGAAATTGACCAAGGAGGTGCAGCACTCCATTATCAAGGCCGAGACTCACAATCACCCGACGGCTATTTCGCCATTTCCGGGCGCTGCCACTGGCGCCGGAGGCGAGATCAGGGACGAGGGAGCTGTCGGCAGGGGCTCGTCTCCCAAGGTCGGCCTTTGCGGCTTCTTTGTATCGGACCTCAACATCCCGGGAGCGACGCGGCCGTGGGAAGTTGACATCGGCAAGCCGTTCCACTATGCAAGCAGTCTGGATATAATGCTGGAGGCGCCAATCGGCAGCGCGCGCTTCTCCAACGAGTATGGACGCGCCTCCCTCACCGGCTGCTTCCGAACGCTGCTCACAAACACTGGGGGCCAAGGCGGCGAATCAAGCGATTCGCCCGAGTGGAGGGGCTACCACAAGCCCATCATGATTGCAGGTGGCCAGGGAACCTGCCGCCCGCAGCATGCTCTCAAGAATGGCGCCGACGTGCAGCCTTCGGCCTATGCCATCGTTCTGGGCGGCCCAGCCATGCTGATTGGTCTTGGTGGCGGCGCGGCTTCGAGCAGCGCGTCGGGAGAGGCGAGCGCCGAGCTGGACTTCAACAGCGTGCAGAGAGGCAACCCCGAGATGGAGCGCCGGGCGCAGATGGTCATCAATGCGTGCGTCTCGCTTGGCCCCGAAAACCCCCTTGCTTTTATTCACGATGTCGGCGCTGGCGGTCTGTCCAACGCGCTGCCCGAGATCGTGCGGGATGCTGGCTACGGTGGAAGGTTCGAACTCCGCCAAATTGACTCGGTCGACAACAAGATGTCGCCCCTGGAGATCTGGGCCAACGAGTCCCAGGAGCGCTATGTGCTGCTCGTCAACAGCGAGAACCTCAACCGGTTCACCAGAATCTGCCAGAGGGAACGGTGCCCGTTCGCCACTGTCGGAACAGTGCTGCCCAAAGAAAACAGCGGAGACTCGCGGCTTGTCCTGACCGACCGTGAGTCTTCGGACCATCCTCTCCCGATCGACCTCCCAATGGACGCGCTTTTCCCGCCCGGCCGGAAGCAGGTTCGGACTGTTCAGACGGTCAAGCGGAACCTTCAGCCCTTTGACTCGGCGGCGAGCCTGGAGGCGCAGCACGGATCGCTGACCAAGGGAGAGGCTGTGAAGAAGGCGGCGGAGCTCGTCTTCACGCTTCCGTCAGTCGGGTCCAAGATGTTCCTGATCACCATCGGTGACCGCACCGTTGGAGGACTCACGACTCGGGACCAGTTGGTTGGACCCTGGCAAACGCCCGTGGCCGATGTTGCCGTCACCCTGGGCTCCTTCAGCACCGACGAGAAGACAAGGATGGGCGACGCCATGGCAGTCGGAGAAAGGCCGACACTGGCGCTGATCTCGCCGTCTGCTTCGGCGCGCATGGCCGTGGCTGAAAGCATCATGAACTTGAGCGCGGCTGACATTCAAGCGGAGCCCAACACGAGGGGAGACCTCAGGCGAGTGAAGCTGTCAGCCAACTGGATGGCGGCGGTTAATCACCCTGGCGAGGGCGCGGCGCTGTATGAGGCGGTTAGGGCGATTGGTATGGACCTGTGCCCGAAGATGCGTCTGTCAATCCCTGTGGGCAAGGACTCGACCTCGATGAAGGCGTCGTGGAAGGACAAGGCCACGGGCGAGAGCCAGAGCGTGACGGCCCCAGTCTCGGTCGTTATTTCGGCGTTCGCGCCTGTGGAGGATGTGCGGAGGACGTGGACCCCGCAGCTCCGCCGGGTCGAGGAGGTTGGCGATTCGGTGCTGCTTTTCGTGGACCTCGCCGAGGGTCGCAAGGCCATGGGCGGCTCAGCGCTTGCGCAGACGCTTGGCCAGCTAGGAAACGAGGCCCCAGACGTGCGGTCGACCAGGCTGCTTGTCGACTTCTTCGATGCAGTCAACCAGCTGCACGAGGACGGCTGCGTTCTTGCGTACCACGACCGGTCCGACGGCGGTATCCTGACGACGGTGGCAGAGATGATGTTTGCGGGCAGGTGCGGCGTCGACATTGAGATCGACGACCTGGTCACTTCGGGCTCGACCAAGGACGTGCTTGACGCGCTCTTCAACGAGGAGCTGGGTGCAGTCTTCCAAGTGCGGAAGAAGCACGAGCAGCGGTTCAAGGAGTGCTTCGCGACGTGCGGCCCGCCCAAGGGGCTGATCAAAAAGATTGGATACGCGCGCTCGGCACCCAATCAGTCGCTCACCATCAAGTACAGCGGATCAGCGCTCGCGGTACTGGACCGTGCCGAGTTCCATCAAATCTGGTCGCGCACGTCGTTTGAGATGCAGAAGCTGCGCGACAACCCGGCGTGCGCTGATTCCGAGTTCGCCGCGCTGGCGGATGCGAGCGACCCGGGTCTGTCGTACAAGCTCACGTTTGACCCGGCCGAGGTGACTCTGCCCGTCATGACGAACCTCAGGGGTCTGGTCACTGCGCGGCCCAAGGTTGCCGTCCTGCGCGAGCAGGGCGTCAACGGCCACGCCGAGATGGCCTTCGCCTTCCGTGCTGCCGGTTTCGATGCCGTCGACGTGCACATGTCAGACATCCTCGGCGGCCACTCGCTCCAGGAGTACTCGGGTCTCGCGGCCTGCGGTGGATTCAGCTAGTACGCACCATCTCTCCGCCCACGTTGTGCACTATCGCGGCCTTGATAATATGACTGACAAATATATAGCGGCGATGTTCTGGGTGCGGGTCAGGGCTGGGCCGCGTCGATCCTCCTCCACGAAAATGCTCGCAAGACGTTCCAAGACTTCTTCAGGCGGCCTGGTATGACAATATCTGATAAGCCTTTCTTCAAACAGACCCGTCTAGCTTGTTACTGACTTGCCATCGTCTACCTAGACACCTTTGCCCTCGGCGTCTGCAATGGCTGCCAGATGCTCACCAGGATCAAGGAGCTCATCCCGGGCGTGCAGAAAATCTGGCCCACCTTTGTCGAGAACTCATCCCAGCAGTTTGAGGGACGTGTATCGATGGTCAAGATCGAGGTCCCCAAGACTTCGAAGCCGTCGGTGTTCTTTGACGGCATGTCGGGCTCCCAGCTGCCCATCGTTGTCTCGCACGGCGAGGGCAGGGCGTCCTTCGATTCGCCAGCGGCGATCCGGTCTCTCAGCGAGCAGGGACTCATCCCGATGAAGTATACGGACAACTACGGCAACATCACAGAGCAGTACCCATTTTCGCCCAACGGCAGCCCGATGGGTATTGCCGGCGTCAGCAGCCCCGACGGGCGTGTGCTGGCTATGATGCCGCACCCTGAGAGGACTGTCATGGCGGACGTGTGTAGCTGGGCGCCTGAGGACCAGCTTGAGAAGTGGGGCCAGTACGGCCCGTGGTTCAAGCTCTTCCTGAACGCCCGCAGATGGGTTGGTTAGGTTGGAGTGTAGCGGAGCATATCACCATTTGGGACTGGAGCAAAGTTTGGGCTTGGTTGGCTTTCTTTTCAGGGGAAATCGGGTGGAAGGTGCAGATGGGACGTCAGTTCATTCATGCGTTGGACTTTGGGACCGAAGCCTGGCAGATTAGTGTACCTGGGGCGTAGGAAAGAAATGGGATCATGGGCTGGGCTGGACTTGGTAGGATTTAAACGACTTGTGAGTTATTCATTCCAGAGTAGGGGGAGACATCTGCGTTGATTGAGGCATAGAAATGAGAGATTCATTCATAGATGCAATGCTCCAGGTGTGGGAACATGTCCTTTTGGACGTAAAAACGCAGTCCTTGGCTGTCAAGAGACAGGCATCTAGAGCTCAGGCCTGATCACAGCCCAGCTTGGGCCATCTGCCTTTTGGCCATATTATACCGTACCGTCGTTGATCGGTTCGTGGCAAGGGCGCCCAAGGGGCAGAATAATTACGGGGCACTGACAAGCTGCCCGTCCCAGCGCCGGCGCTGGGTATGATGAGCCGGGCCACGCTAGCAAACGGGGCAAGCTCGTCGTCGTTCTCGTGCTCTGGCCCAGCCCTTGTTGAGTTTTCAACAACTTTACTGATCCAGTCGAGGATCTCGAGGGCCCCTGAGAGGAAGATTATTATGGCGTGTCAGCGTCGTACCTGGTATATATGACCCGGAACAGGGGTGTATGTACTAACTCTGCGGGGAAACCCAAGGATGATTCTCCATATCGACATAGATGCCTGGCGCCGCAGATCTATGCACCTTGCTACTTGTTCATTTTTTGCTTCAGGGGAACCTGCCCCCACTCTGTGGGATTTGATGTGAGGGAGAATGTTGGAATCAAAGCTTCCGAGGCAAGAGAAGGGTGACAAAATGGGAACTCGCCGTTCTCGACTTGGCGATGTGGCAAGCTGCCTTTGTTCCGAGTATATCCTCCTTCTCGTTTCCGCATTCGTCTGCCATGACTAACCCGGAAATCGTGAAGAAACGAACAGTGGCAGCACCTTTTAGGCATAGTCTTTTTTGCAGATATCTATCTGTGCCTGTCTACAATCATCATTGTGTTTTTGTTCTTTTGTCTTGGTAGCCTTGTACAATTGTGGATCGAGTATTTCTTGTCTCGAGGGAGCTGTCAAAGAGCTCGGCTACCGTCAAATTGTGCGGACAAAGAAAGGGGTGCCGATCTTGAGCCTTCTTTGTTAGCCATGGACGGACGATGGATATTAAATCACGGCCTGCGCCTTGGCTTCTGCTCGAATATGCTCGATAGCTATGCAGATTATACCACAGCAGAGAACCTCTGGAGGCTCCCACAACATCAATTCTTCTAGAATCTCGCGGTTTCTGCCTCGAGCTCGGCTTAATAATGGCTCCTTCAGCGGTTGACAGAAGGCGTGATGTCGGTCGGCCGCATGTACATGCCACTCATGCACCCACCAAAAACGACCATAGAATCAACAAGCCCGAGCGGAACCAACGCTTTGCGAGCCACAACAGAGGGAGGCATTACGATGAAGGTAAGTTTCGAGATGGCCGCGAGAGTAATGAATGTCAAAGGCCTCGATCCCAAATCTACTGCGACGGCACCCAGCGCAGCGTCCTTGACCCCCTGGGAGGAGCGAAACGCGGGAAAGGAGGCGGCGACGACGGGTCGAATGAAGATTCGGACTCGACAGACTCGTCCGACTCGTCCGGGGCGCGACAGAGGTTCCGGCCGCGCTGGGACTTTGGCCCCGTAGAGCGGCAAAGGTGCCGCCCGGGCGTCATCCTGCAGACGGCGTACCACACGGGAGCGGCCCCGGCCCTGGCCCTGGGGTGCCGCGCGCCGGCCGGGAACCTGACCGAGACGGCCAGGGGCTTCGTCTTCACAAAGTACCGCCGATTCATCGTGCTCGAGGCGCACGCGACGCACGTGCAGGCGGTGCCCGTGTACACGCACAACAACACGGGCCTGGACCGCAAGCGCGGGCTCGAGCGCGAGTACGTGTGCGTCCGCGACCGCGACGTCGGGCAGGGCGGCGGCGGCGGCGGGCCGGCGGCAGCGCCCGAGGAGGGCGTCAACGGGACGCTCTTTGGCCGCCGCAAGCCGGGGTTCCACGCCGACTTTGTCGGCGGCCGCGCCGTCGCCAAGCTGACCGAGGCCGTCTCCTTCAGCACCGCCGGCGGCGGCCTCGCCGCCGCCCGCGTCGAGGGCCGGCTCGAGGACGAGTCGCTGCGGAGGCTGGCGCGCCTCGTCCACGACGCACGCGCCCGGTCGCTGGCGGACGTGCTGGAGGGGCCGGCCGACGGCGGCCGGGAGCAGCGGCGCGGCGGCGAGGACGAGGATCCCGGGCTGGCCGAGGTCAAGCGCCAAAACAACGAGCTTAGGACGCAGCTTTTGCGCCACCAGATTATAGAGAGGAGGCTGAAGCGGAGGCTCGAGCTTTTGGAGGCAGCTCTTGTGCCGAGTGGCCAGCAGCAAGCACCAAAGGCTGAGCAGTGTCGACGCCATTCTTGGAGCGACCTGGAAAGATGACCAAGGCAGCTTGTCATTGTTCTTAAAGGTAGGTGTGTAATTATATTCACGACTAAACTACCCCACGGTACAAGCCTGTGCAGTCCTGCTCTGTACGAAAAAAAACCAATTAAACCCCAGTAAAGTGAAACCTGATTGAATGTAGTAGCCGCTTGCCGGAGAACAAGAAAACACAAAGGAAAGGCAGGAGGAGGGTTTGCGGCAGCAAAAGAAGTAAGAACAGAAAACCCGGACTTAATATATCTAAAAGGCTTCTTCCTGCCAACTAGAGCAGCATAGCAGCAACCCCGAGGGCCAGGGCTGGGAACCCAAACTTGGCGGCGGCAGCCGTAACAGCGGGCACGGAGCCGGTCGGCGTCGGCGGCCTGGTTGGCGAATACGTGGGCAGGAGCGTCGTGGCGTTCCCGCCGCCGCCGCCGTTCGGGCCTTGCGTGGTTAGGTTGCAGCCCGAGATGCCGAGCGAGCTGTTGAGCGAGACCTGGAAGACCCCCTCGCCCGCCGAGCCGGCGGCAGCGGCCACGGCCAGCCGGAGCTCGCCGGCGGCAGAGGGCGTAAAGGCGATGGTGGCGGTGCTGCTGCTGCCCCCGCCCGTCTTGTTCCTGGCGACCGCCGCGCCGCCGCCCGACGAGGCCTCGGCCAGCTCGGCCGTCAGTTCCTGCGCCGACAGCGACGAGACGCTGAAGACGAGCCGCTCGCCCGCCTGCGCCGCGTAGCTAAAGGCCACGGGCTGGCTGCCCGACAGCCTGGCCACCGTGACGCCCGGCAGGAGCGGCTGGGCCGCCGGCGCGGCGCCGGACTGGTCCGACGCCGTGATGCCGTTGGACAGCATCAAGAACAGCCAGCTCTGGATCGCGTCGGCCGTGGCAAAGGACGCGTACGACCCGCCCGTCCTGAGGATGGACGACAGGAGCTCGGGCTTGAAGGCGCTCGCCGTCGGGGCCAGGAAGCCAAACGAGACGCGGATCCCCGCGGCGCGGGCCGCCTCGATGGCCGCGATCAGGCCCTTGGTGTCCGAGTCCTCACCGTCGGTGAGCACGACGATGCCTGAGCGGCCGGCCGTCGGGTCGTTTCCGGGCTTGGTGAGCTCGGCCGTGGCTTTCTTGACACCGCTACATCCAGGACAGGGCAGTTTAGCGACGGATATTTACGGACTGGCTGGCCATATATGGTCCAATGACTAGATAGCACAAGAGAAGAGACGGGTCAGGGGGACTGGGCACTAACTCGGCTATAAGGGTGCCTCCGCTGCTATCAATCTTGTCAAAGGAGCTGCCCGCCTGGGCAGGGTCGCCGAGTGGGTACAGGACCTTGGCCGAGGAATCGAAACTAGGTAGTCGGTGTGGTACCAAAGGTTAGTTATTCACGTTTTGCTCTTGTAGTTGGTGTTCTGTGTTGTATCCTAGCAAAGTCCGGGACACTACCACTTACTCGACGACAGTGACAACATCGGCCTGTTTTCCACCGGTGGCCGCCGAGGCCGAGACAAGCTGGTTGTTCAAGGCTTTGCCGGCGGTTATGCGGAGGCGCGAGGGGTCAGTGGTTGCCATGGAGCCGGACGAGTCCAGCACAATCGCAACCTTGCGCCCGCCGCTACTGGCAGCCAGTTGGATGTTGCATTTCCCAGTGTCGCGCCGGGACACGCCGTGACCACCGTGCCAGGAGGGTGACGAGGACACAAGGAGGGGGAAGGCAGCCAAAGCCGCTACAGAAACAATATCAAAGATCTTCATCTTGCAGGTTCGGGCTGTGGAGGAGAAACGGGAAAGTGACGAAGGGGGTCTTTTGGACGGCGAAGCGAGATAAAAGTCTTCCAAAAATCAAGCGAAGGAATCAGAGCGATTGGCTTTCAAGAATGCGGTTCCCAAGGGAAACGAGTGTGTGTGCGCTTGAGTAGCCACTTCAAGGGACCCGTTCACTAGGGAAATGGAAACCACTTATATATACTGGATGAGGAATCCAAGTGTCCAGTCATTCGTATATATGATCAGCATCACACATCAGCCGCTTCACGGGAACCGTCCACTCAAGGGCACTTTTTCACCACCGCATTTTGGCAGGCGCTATTTTGGGCAACATCAAGTCACAAGGCATCAAGACGGGCAGGAGAATGCCTTGGCTGGCGGCACATTCTGCCCAGGACTGCCGCCAGCCTCTCAGGGCGGCGGCATGGTTGGAGATAAAAACGGCACTGCCTCAACCGAGCGCTGATACGGAGACTAGCTAGGGCTGGCCCGGCCACGCGGAGAAAGGTTGATGGCTGCCTTGAGATTGAGCGAGAGGGTGCTGTGGCCATTCTGGCCAGTCGCATCTCGCCAAAGGCCTGCGGCAAGCCGCTGGCCAAGAAGAGGGCTGAAGTCCGAACGGCGGCATGGAACAGCAACACACGTCTCCTTGACCCAGGATGGTGGAGGCAGCGTCTCCAGTTCTTGAACGAGAGGCTTTACTACGCTCTTGCCATGCATACCTGCATTTTACGTCCATCGCAAGCTGTCGGTTCTGACAGACTCAAAGTTGGACAAAAAATGCCCCTGATCTAGAGGCTACTCAGGGACCACCACCCAGTCGAAGGCAGGAAGCTAAGACAAGATCGCAGATGGACTATGTCTTCTTGGGATTAAATCCGAAGTCTGGCAGAAGGTTTGCTGTCGCAGGAACCAATGCGGCGGTGAAAGCAAAAAAAACAAATCGTGGTGCCACGATAAAGAATTCTGATGGCAGAGACGTGACGCTGGAGGCGAATCATGTTGTCAAGGCTGCCAGCCCATCCTCAGCCGCCGGACCCAATCCGCTCTTGGGGCGGTCTTGGTTTGGTGCCTGGCCCGAAAGCAGTGCGGCTGAAGTTGTCGATCTCGGGAGAGGAGCAGAGCGCCTATTGTTGGCTACACCATCCACATCACGCACCCCACAATCTGTCTCGTACAGCACAACATGAAAAGGAGAGATTTGTAAATTAGTCTACGATCATCAAAAGTCTACAAGAAGTAGGCACAAATTGATGGAAGAGGTTGGTCCTTGGGTCGCTTGCGGGGAGTTGGCAGGAGAACCCCTGAAACTCGGAGCCCAGGGGCTTCATAAAATAGCTTTGGAGTGCGGGAATCTTTGCGCTGTGCTCGCGCTCCTTGTCTAGCCTCACAGAGAGATCAGACTGCGCCGAACATCCCTTTGCTCTCAAAGACTCAGTCTGTGGTTGTGCTGCTCTCCGTGCTGCACCTATCAAAACACCCGGCTACCTGATCGTAGAGCTCGCCGCTCCTGATCGCCTCGTAAATGGTGGTGAGATAGGATCCAACCGTCGGGGCCACACCGGGCCCAAAGGTTCCCGGGTTTTGCGTAGTTGCTCCGCTAATTCCGTAGTCGTCGTCTTGCCCGTTGGCTGCTGCCAGCGTCGGCGACTCGAGCTCTTCCTCGCCCAGGAACGGCACGCCCAGGTCCCTGCGGACATATAGGTACATGCGCTGTGCCGCGCCGCCCAGGAAGGGTGCCGCCTGAATTGCCCCTCGCCTGTACTCGGTACGTGTCTCGGAAAGCTGAGAGCATGCACTGGCGCTGCAATCGCGAACAAACTTCTGTAGCACGGGCGCCGGCAGTGTGTTCCTATCGTCTGCCAAGAATCCGCCCAGCATCTCCATTATAGGGGCCAGCATCGCCCTCGACGCCTGGTTGAACATGTCTCGCGAGTCCTTGCGCCGGTTGAGGCTCTCGGGGCTGAAGAAGACAGTCCAGAGAAGTGCGGTCAGGTCGCTTATTGCCGCCTCCGGGAACATGGAGCCAAATGCCTCCTCGAAGAGCCGGTCGAACGAAGGCCGCCACTGGCGACGAAACTCTTCCCACATGGCGCGGAGGTCCAGGGCTTGGCAGAGCGCCAGGAGATGCGCCGCCATCAGCTGGGAAAGACACTCAACGGCGGTCAAGGTATAGCGCGCCGAGATCAGGCCAACCGAGTTGATGCCCTGGTTCCCGAGTTCGGCAGTCATGACGTGCGCGCCGACGTTTCCAGACAGGAAGCCGAGCTCCGAGGTCACGGCCGCAGTCATAATGTCAAGGCCCTTCCAGAGATAGGATCCTGAGGGCTCGTCGGCGACCAGATTCGGTGGCAGTCCCCTGTTGGTGTCCGGGTTGAAGAGATCCTTGCACTGTTCAAAGTGCAGGCGGCCGAGCGATTGGAGACCCTGGCGCAGCTTCTCGACGGCCGAGGTGACGGCCTTGGCTTGGAAGTTGCCGCCATGCAGGATCCTGGCCCGGGCCGTGTCCACCAACGGATTATCCGTAACCGAGTTCACCTCGGTCGTCAGCTGCTCGTATGCCAGCGAAAAGTCCTCAAGCACGGGGCCGATCCACTGCGACGCTGTGCGCAGCGAGTAGCGGTCCTGTCGGAGCACGTTGTCTTTGCCGTCATTGAGCCGGGCCAGCTTGGAGCCCTGCAGGAAGGCGTGAATGGTTCTGGCCGAGTCGACCTGGCCGGGATGTGGCCGCACCTCGGCAATGAAGGGGTCGAAGCTCTCATCCGTGCCCAGGAAAGCCTCGACCGACATGGCTGTCAGCACATGGGACAGCCCAGCCAGGCAGAGAGACTCGTGAAGCGCAAGCGAAGCCACGCCAGACGACACGGCTGTCCCGTTGATTATTGCAAGCCCTAGCGCCGGAAACCATGGTCAATATCGTGCATATCTATCAGCCATCTTGGAACGTGGAGGTGGTATCCTAGCCGAGTTTTGGACAATAGGCTCACCCTCTTTGGGACCGAGTCGAATAGGGTCGATTCCAGCCTCGGCCAGCGCCTTGTCAGCCCGGATGCACCCCCGCTCACCACTGCTGCGACTGCCTGCGTGGACACTGAGTCCCGGGGCGCCCTGCATAGAACCGGCGATGTACGAGAGAGGGCTGAGATCACCCGACGCCGAGATGGATCCGCGCAGGGGCATCAGTGGAACGATATCGCTGTTCAGAAGACTTGCAAGGGTCTCGACGGTGACGGGCTGCACGCCCGAGGCGCCGGCCAGAAGAGAGTTGAGCCGGATCAGCATGGTTGCGCGGACCCACGACTCGGGCATGCAGGTCGTCGCCTCAGGGTGGTCGAGCGGGATGGCGAGTTGCAGCGACCGCGCCCTAGCGTCACCGTTGCCGGTCCCGTCGGCGGCAGCATTCTGGCCTGGGGAGTGTCTGGATGGCTGCAGGATGCCGCAGTGCTTGCTGCGGATAAGGGCGCGCTGTAGAGCCTCGACGACGGAGAGGACGACACGCGTGTCGGCGTTCCCACCAAAGCCGGTATTCACGCCATATATGACCTGGCCCCGCGAGATGCTGGAGACAATCAGATCTGCCGATGCCGGGATGTCTGCCAAGGCAGCGGCGTCGATCTTCAACTTGGGTTCAGCGGATCTGGATGGGTCAGTCAGTCTTGCGCACGTCCAGGTGAAGCCGGGGAACGAGGGCGGACCTTGCTATAGCCACCACGGCGCCTAACGAGAGGCTTCTGCCGTTCACTATTATGGCATCCCCAGGGAACCTCGCCTTCCGCAGCTCGTCCCAGTGTGATTTGAGAAGAGTCGAGAAGATCATTGTGCAAAGACACCAAGGGGAGGCGGGTGTGTGATGGGACGGTGGGGAGGCGTTTGTGCTGCAGACAGGGTCTGCTGCCTCGGGTGTCGTCAGGGCAGGCTGAGATGAGGCTCATGAATTTATCGTCAACGGGTAGCCAGGCGCCCAGGGAAGGCACAAGGAAGTAGACGGCGCCACGGTGAGCACGTACCTGCCGCCTAGCCTAGACCGCTGGCGGCGAAAGGTCGGGTAGCGCGTGGCACGCACTAGCTCGCATGTGGGCCTTGTCCAACAATACAAGAGCCAGACACTGGCGGCCATATCAGGCACCAAGAGCGGCTCCAACAACCACCGAAATGATCTCGATGCGGTGGGAAATCGATGCAGCATAGCATGCCATTGGCAGCAGATGTCTGGGGCTTGAAGCACGAGACCAGACAGCGGCCAGGCCCGGCGCGAGACCAGCAGCCGAATTCTGCGGGCCACTTCAAGTCCTGAAGGGTTTTGTTTGGCTGGGGATATTGAAGAGAAAATTGCTGCCAACAAAAAAATGGTCCGTCTTTCTTCTCTTGGGTCTCATTCTCCATTTGAGGGCTAAGGAAAAAGCAACGATACAAAGGAACGCGAATGATATACACAGGAGCCAAAGACTAACAGCTCACGAATAACCAGACTTGCCTGTCACGCTCGCGCAGACCGCCATGTATTGCTTTCTTCGATCCTGCCCAACTGCTCCTCTGGTCAGTTCAGCGCCTCGGAAGAAGGCCTTCGGCTCGCCGTTGTTACTGGCCGGCCACGCAGACCGTGTTAGGGCCAATGCCGCTGAGCCGGGTCTAGTCTAGATGTTGGCTTCATGGACTCCAAGTTGAGCTACGTAGCTTCAGTTTCGGTGTCCGCGGCGGCTGTGGCATGCGAGCCGCCGGGTGTCTTCCTCGGCTCTGCACCGATCGATATCCCCAGCCAAGACCCCGAGGGGCCGAGAAACAGGCGACACTGCTATCGCTTCATGATGCCAATTCCGCCAAGGGAAATACCAGAGACGGCGTTTGGATGACAGTGCGTTGTAGCGCCTGCTGATAGAACAGGTTTCACCTTGACGAGCTGACGGCAGCATCCAATGTCGCCAGGCCGCCATAACCCGGCGACGAGCACGCGGAGAATGCTTAACGGGCCAGAGGGCCGAGCTCGAATTGTTTCAATCCAACCGTGCGATTTCCTACTTGGAATGCTCATGAATAGGTCGACGAGCGGCGGGGCTGTTCTTGACGCTTGTTTTAACGCCAACGTGAACCCCCTCGTGCTCGCAGACAAGAACGCGAGCCAAAGCGCGCGCCGCCCAGAGCCTCCATCTCACGTCTGTCCAGGTCCCTGCTGCGGAGAATCCATCTCTACCAGCAAATTCCACCCTGTCTGTCGACCCAAAGCCATGGCAGACACCCGCTACTACCCAGCAACATCCGCATACCCGTCACCGCTGGTCGGGTTCGAGCATCTCGACCCCCTCCCGCAGCACGAGGTGGGCGAGGGTCTCGAGAAGAGCCTGGTGAACCCGCAGACGGGCGTATTGAGTAGTGCCTACAAGGAGTTTGTCGATCCCCTGAACAGGGGCGAGAGAGGCGGCTTGTGCGTCTCGACTGTCCTGCAATCCCTCGTCGACACGGCCTTCTAACCGACTCGAACAGCGATGTGCACATATACTACAACCAGGGCAACCCGGCTCAGACAAAGTATGCCCACGATCTCCATGAGCGCACCCGTCGAGAATGTAAGTCCCCATCCGGTTGCCACTCGACTGTCGTGGCCCATAAAACAGGAGGCCTGACTACAAGAGGCAAAAAAAGTCCCCGAGCTCCGCGTCTACAGTATCTTCAAAGGTCCAGTTGGCCCCCACCCGGTGGCAATGATCGAGGTCAACGTCTTCACTCCTGCCCAGTTTGGCGCCATCGTCTCGTGGATCGCCATCTGGCGCGGCCCTCTGTCTGTTCTGGTCCAGCCAAACACCGTCGCGGCTCCGGGCGAGGACAAGATCGAAGTCGCCCGGCGAGATCACTCGCAGCGTGCAACTTGGATGGGCGAGCGCGTCCCGCTCGATCTCGACATTTTCGCAGACATGGCGCTCGAGAACAACCTCGCAGGTGCGAGGACTTCATGAGACTTTGACCAGTAATTTTGTTTGCAAAACTGCGGCCTGCCGTCTTGACTCCGCTATTACGCATGCTCCAAAGTCACGAATTACAATGAATCTTGTATGCTTAAAAAACAATACTATTTGCTACCTTGCATCTGATAACTCTTTTCTTACTTCCCGTGACTATAGAAAACCCAGACTGGCTAATTCTCTAGCCTCAGGGGGAGTGGCTAATAACACGGGACATCAAGTCGGACCAGGCCAAATCACACGACAAACCTCTGTGGCTTTGCATCTTTGCTCCGGCGGCTCATCTCTGTCTAGATGAAGCGCAAGCCATCCCCGTTCAGGCGATCGTGAGTGTCAGACGACAATATCAAACGACTTGGCCAAAGGTTCAATGCAACTTGCTCTCTCGACAAAGCATGATGGCAAGCAGCTGGCGGGCCTCGAGGCTGTTCCTTCCCTCTCCCATGGTCAGCAGGTCGCCCTCACGCTCCACGGCCAGCCGAACGATGCTCCGGACCCTCCCGGACCCCGGCTCGACCGCACCCGCGGCGTGGCTGCTCCCGGCCGGCGCCTGGCCCGGGCACCTGGCCTCCCGGAGCGCCTGCTCCGCCAGCACCCAGACCAGGCGGTTGGCGTGGGTCCGGAGCGGGTGGGCGGCGGCGACGCGGCCACCCTCCTCCGGGGCGACGACGACGGCGACGTACCCCCCGCAGTGCGCCGCGACGAACCGCCACGCCTCCTCGCGCTCGCATAGGTCGACGACCTGGCGCACGGCCCTCCGCAGCGCCTCGTCGGGCCCGAGGAGGGTCTCCTGCGCCTCCGCGTGGGCTCTCGCCGCCACCTCGATGGCCAGGGGCAGCCCTTCCAGGAACTGCTCGGCGCGCTTGGCACTTTCGGCGGCGTCGGTGTACTCGGCGGGGGTGCAGACGAGCGCGAATATGCCCGGCTTCAGCCCCGCCAGCCCGTCCTTTGCACATCTGAGTTTCCGCAGGGCATCCTCCTGCTTGTAAGCCAGGCCAAGCAAGGTCGTTTGGGCATATGTCCAAGGCTGATAAGCTTCAAGAAACGCAGGTGCCCTAACTTTACAGATTTCGCTCTCGAGTTTTAAGAGCTTCTGCTCACATCGAGCTGCTTCTCTAAGGGCAATCTCCTGCATTCTCTGCTCGATCTCTTTGGCTGACATTGCTGGTCGCTGCTGGTTGGCCTTCTCGGTTGTGATAAGTCTCAGGGTCGGTAGGAGAGCCTACCTGGGTACGATGCTTGTTCTTGAGGGTTCAGCTTGGTGGTTGCTCCCTAGAATGTAGTTTGCAAGCGAGCTAAAACCGATGAGCCGGGCAGTCAATGTATGAATCCGGTGTGAGAGGGACCGGCCCTTCTAATAGACCGCGTGGTTCGCGGCTTTGGGCCGAGCCCCCCCAGTGCAGCCATGTATCTATCGCCTATACAAAGGGAGTTGAGGACCTTTTCAGCCTAGACAATAGTCAAAGAGCAGTTAAATAGACACGCACATGTTGCTTTGTTCCTACTTTATTGTGTGGCAGGAACAAAAAACTGCCTTTGTATTGGCGGCCACTTGTTCCGCAAGGACATCGTTGCATCTTTGTCTCGAGTATACTAACCTCATAGTCCCGACTGCCGTTTGACCTAGAATTTTCAGCTCCTGGATGTCTTGCAGTAGACGCGACTATCGCCAACATACGCGTCCTTGGTTTTGTCAAATATACGGGGGCTTGTAGAACGGCAAAACGCCACATAGGATTGGTCATGATCGTTTCATTCATTCCCTATCTGATCGAGAACATCCTACTCCAGCTTCTCCACACCATTAACAACGTAGGGTAAAATAGGGTTGGATACCACAGCCGCCGGTTCAGAGTAGGGTCGAGTTTGAGACGCTCGCTTGGTGGACTCCCCTTATTGCTAGCGGATAGCACGCGGCTTTACAGGCCTGAAAAGCGGGCATTCCGTATACTTGAGGAAAGTAGCGGCATAGGACCGGCAAGATCTTGCACCGTTTGAAACCGCCTCGGCCCTCCTTCATCACCCTCTCGTCAGCCGCTCAACAGGTGCTCAATGGCGCCCTGTACACTGCCACCGCTCCTGCGCAGCGCCGCCACGTTCCTCTCAAAGTCGAAAAATCCCATGTCGTTGAGCTGCCGCAGCTGCTCCGCGTACCGCTCCTCGGGCGGCCGGTTGTCCGGGGGTGCCGCGGGTGCCGCTC
>PYSQ01000003.1:0-106009 GCA_003049435.1 Nakataea oryzae
CCCCAGCGCTGAGCCGAACGCCTACCCCCCTCCTTCCTCCGCCACCCCCGGCTTACACCACCTCGCAGACCCTGACCCGGCCGGCGGTCCAGGCGCGCACGCGCTTGCCGAAGAAGAAGAGCGCGGGGATGCCCAGCGCGACGACGATCATGGCCTCGCCGTAGATGGCAAACGTCGCGAGCGGGCCGTTCTCCTGCACCCACACGACGGCGCGGCTGGCGAGGAAGAAGGCGACGGTGATGCGCATGCTGCCAACGTTTACCAGCACGGGCCCCGCCCACATGGGGTAGCTCTCGACGGCGAGGACGTTGCCGAGCGTCAGGACGGTCAGGTAGGCAAAGATGATGAGGAAGCTGGCCAGCAGCAGCACGGCCCAGTGCATGTGCTGCGCCGCGGCGGCGCCGAAGAGGAAGACGCCCGCGATGCCCAGGGCGAAGGGGAGGATGAAGTTTGGCAGGTTGTCCTCGGCCTCGCGCACGGCCAGGTGCTTGGCCGGGGTGGTGGTGGTGGTGGTGGTGGTGGTAGCGCCAGCAGCTGTAGCAGCAGCAGCAGCGGCAGCAGCAGCAGCAGCAGCCGCGCCTTTACTGCAGCGCCGCCGCGTGACAAATAGCGACACGCGGTCGGCGACGGGGCCGGCAAAGATGTAGACGAAGAGCGCGGCCAGCACAAACGGCAGGACGCCCAGCCCCGTCAGGTCGAACCGCCAGCCCTGGGCCAGCAGCGCGAACGAGAGGATCTGGGTCGAGGCCTGCGTGGCCACCAGCATGGCCGAGTTGGCCAGCGTGGTCCAGATCACGACGGGCAGCAGCGTCGTGCGCAGCGTGTCGAGCATGGCTGCGCCCGCCTCGCGCCACGCGAAGCCGCAGGTGAAGACGCCCACGTCGTCCCATCTCGTCCGGGCCGGGTACCGGTCCGCGTCCACCTGCGGCCGGTCCTCCCCCGGTCTGATGTTGTAGACGTTTTGGCCCACTGCAAAGGAGGTTGTGTGTCAGCACATCACCATGCTTCACATGCAAAAAAACAAAGCAACAAGTTGGCGCAAAGCAGGCAAGGCGAGAGCGACTTACTCAGCTCCTCCCTCGACCGTGTCCACTTGGTCTCGGGCAGGAAGAACAGCAGCAGCGCCCAGGCCAGGGAGCCGAACCCGGACGTGACCCAGTAGATCCAGCGCCAGCTGTGGTTGGCGGCGATGTACGGCGCCGCGATGCCGATCGCGATGATGATGATGCCCTGCGAGCTCACAATCGTCGACATCCACGTGTTGCGCTCGTGCAAAAAGAACATGTCCTGCACCACGAGCGGGATCAGGGCCTCGACGGCGCCGGCGCCCAGACCCTGCACCGCGCGCGCGGCCAGGTGCGACGTCAGGCTCGTGCTGAGCGCGGCCCAGACGCCGCCGGCGCACGCGCACGTCGACGCCAGCAGCATGACGGGCCGGCGCCCGACGGCCGTCGAGAGAGGCACGAGCAGGTAGCTGGCCACGCCGTTGGTCAGGAGCGGGATCGTCGCCAGCAGCGTCACGCGGCCCAGGTCCGGCGGGCGCACGCCGGGCGGCAGCACAGAGAGCGGGTTGCCAGGCGGGCCGTGGGCCGGGTGGGAGAAGTCGACGCTGCTGATGCTGCGCGGGTCCAGCCCCGCGTACTCGAGGATGAAGATGGGGATCAGCCCGCCCACGACCAGCTCGGCGCTGAGGGCCAGTGCCCCGACTGTTGTGTTTTGTTTGTTTGCCAAGTCAGCAGATGCCCTTGACGGGGCTTGGGGTTGGAGTCTGGGGTAGACGTGGCAGCTGTTGCTGCTTTGTAGACTCACAGAAGCACAGTATGGCGACTGCGAACCGCTTGCGCCAGATTGGGAGGTTCAGGGGATCTGCGGCAACAATGCCGGGTTAGCCAGCTCCGCTAGCCCTCGCTGCCTGGCGGGAGCACGCCGTAAAATACGTACCTCTGGGATCCGGCGTCGGCATCTTGTTGGGCGAGTTAGCCATGTAAATGGACACCACCGATCGCAGGATGCTATGCAGTGTTGAGCCTGTCGTTTCTTACCGGGATCAACCGTATCCTTCCATCCTCCCTGTAGAGCTGGGTTGTGCCCACTACCTGTGTCTCATCCTCCTCCCCAGATATGATCGCGCCACTGTAGATCTCCTCCTCCTTCTCTTTCCTTTCCGCTGCAAGACTCGGCATTGCTTATGTTGGTGTGAGCTCGAGGTTGTACACGACCGCGTTGGAGGGGGGGACAAAGAAGAGCTGCTTGTCTGAGCTGCCAGGGACGCAACCCTGAGTCTATGGGGTACACGCAGGGTGATCTTGGCCGATATGTATATATATATATATCGACTTTCTTTTTATGGAAGGGAGAGCTCGGGCCCCTACTTACCCCTCACCAAGAGAACGACCCAGGAAGCCTTTGCCCGTTGCGCACAAGGGGAATCCGGGGCCAGCTGGTGCAAGTCCCGAAGGTTCAGGGGCGCTTACACGCGACCCTAGCATGGCACTTGGGTCGATCCGATCCCATTGCTGGGGCTAGCTTCGGCCGTTAGTGGTGAAAAGTCAAGAGCTACCGCCATTCTGCAGCTGTCTCCTTGCGCCTCCCACGCCCCGACGTTGCCAAATCAAGTAGAGCTTCTCAGCTCGCACCATCGGCTCAGTCTGCCACCCTTAGGGGACCAAGCGCACCTTGTCCGTGCCAGAGGGAGTACCCGAGGTAACCCCTCCGATGTACTCGCATAACCCACTCGGAATAGGGGGAGGGGCATGGCATCTCAGCTCGTCATAGGTATACAGACATGAACGGCGAGCCATCTGTCGCCATGCCTTGCCGTGCATCCTGCATGGCCGACCGAAGGCATGATTTGATGCGGAGCTGGGCCACAGTCACGGGGAGTGATGGGACGGAACATGTTTCTACACTATATAAAACAAAGCTAGGGCGGCTCAGAACCAGCCAGCCATGCGAGACGCGAAAATCAAACGTTGCTCTTTTGCAAACAGACGCCAGCATTGAATCGAATCATGGGGGGTGGTAGTATGGACGTCGAGAGTCTTGATCCTGTGAGAGCTCGGCGTCCAACTCAGGGCCAAGAGACTAGAAATCCGAGGGGCTTGAGGCTGTTACGCCCTTTGCCACAATCCAAGAGCACACACCACTCAACGCTGCTGCTGATGCCGGCGTTAAGGTTCACTGCACAGCTGTTGGGACGGAAAAGCCAAACAAGGGGCGGCGCTGCAGAGACAAGCGCCTCGGTTAGCTTGCCAATGCCTCAGTCCTCGCTCTCCGCTCAGTCTCACCGCAACAGGATCCTGCAGCCGAACAGGAACAAGACAGGGCGAGCTAATCGGCAAGCCACGATTAGATGACATAGACTCCAATCGGGCGGCATTGCACCCCGAGTCGGGCAGGGACGCAGACGAGCGGGTTTGGGCTGTGCTTGGCTGCGGAAAAGGGGACGTGCCGGAAAACCCATGACCAACAGCGTTGGTCAGTGTGGTCATAGAATGAGAATGAACATGCCAGGGGTTGTGGAGGGAGCGGCCAGAGAAAAAGAGGTAAAAAAAAAAAAAAAAAGAAGACGCCCACAGACTAATTGCTGCCTAGGCTTGCTATATCGATTCCTCAATATGTGTTTCCCTTGATCTTGCCACTCTAAACGCCCTGCGACCCAGTGAAGAAACGAGTACAAAAATAAAAGTGAGATGCGATTCTGGACAACCAGAAAGCCAAACAGGCCCCAGAGGACGAAATGCGAACAAGATCTCCCCTGCGGGCGGCCACACATGGAAGGTGATGGGGTATGCCAAACTGAAAGCGGGCGAAAAACAGACGCTGCAAGCCCAATCCAGGTTTTTGATGCCATGCCATCTTCAGCTCGCGCCGCATCCAACGTCTCTACAAAGGACACAAAACAAACGATGCAGGTTCAGGCAGCACAGCCGCCTGAAATAGCCACCAGGTCCTCTCTGCTCACTTCCCCGACCCGAGGAGGCGGGCTATGAGGACGTAGACAAAGATGAAGACCAATGAGAGGACGAATTTGTTGTGGTGCCAGAGCCAGCCCTGTCCGGCCTCCCGCCTCTGAACGACGGCGTCAACGACGGCCTGGGCCTGGTTGCCACTGCTCCCGGCGCCGATGCCGAGCTGGGGCCCGCAGCTGGCGGCCGAAGCCGCCCTCTGGCCCGTGGCCGGGTCAATGTCGTTCTTGCGCATCCACTCCCAGTTCTCGGCGTCAACGTCGGACCACTCGGCACGGAACTTGGCGCCGCCGTCGCCGGCCTTGACGTTGCCCTTCTGGGCCGGCCCCGTGGAACGGACGTGCGAGCCGCCGCCCGTTGAGTTCCACCAACGGGACCGAGAGGCGTGGAACTTGCGCTCGGCCTCGGTGGCCGAGACGGAGCCCGTCGTCATCTCCTCCGACGTCATGAAGGAGAGGAGGCCGATCAGGATCGTCGACACCTCCCAGGCCGGGTTGAAGGCCCGGGGGTGGAAGTCCGAGATGGAGAGGCAGAGGCGTGTCGACGGCTGGAAGCGGCCCGAGGGCGTGTGCATGCGGATGGCGGGCGGCGCGAACGGGTAGTTGGGCGGGAACATCAGCGTGCCCCAGTACTGGCCGCCATGGTAGGGGCTGTCCTCGGGACCTGTGATTATGTAGTGCCACCTGCTCGGCGCAAAGGCGGTGTCTCGGGTCAGCGTCTCGACGCCACTGCGTAGCAGTAGGCAGGGCAGGGCAGCACCACTCGCCCGCCGGCAACCTCAAGAGAGGCACAGGGGACGTACTCTAGGATGTTGGACTCTGACGGGTGTGCCGTGATGTATGGCGGGGGGTTCTTGGTAATGGACTTGTACTCAAGCGTGAGCTGTGACACGAGGGCGCCCCGGTTAGCAGCAGGCCTCACACGACCACCAGCGAGTGGCGGTGCAGGCTGAAGGGGCGGGTGACGGGGCACAGCGACGTACCCGCTTGATTGCTGCTTTGGAAGCCATCGGGAAAGACTTGAGGGGCAGGCGGCAGAGGAAACGGAGATGGCGAGCAGCAGGGGGCTGTCGGTTGGCGGACGCAAATGAATGAGCGGAGGCCTGGAGGTTGCTGACGGTGAAGGACGGCAGCGACGAAGCGCAGAGAGTCGGTGGCCAGCGAGCGTGGTGGGTGGATTGAGATGCACGGCAAGGGGACGGTGACGAATGATTGATGGCAGCAGGGAAAAGGGGCCGCAAGGGCCGGACAACAACAACAATGGAATCGAAGTGGACGAATCTCGGACGCCGATGGGTCGCGGGAGCGAATGATGGGCAAGTCTGGATGATGACGGATGGCGAGGTCGGGTCTGGCGGCGTCCACTGGGCGCGGTGGGCCTGCTGTCTGCTCTTTCGGCTGCGTGGCCAGGGTGTCGCAGACACGTGCCTCCAGACCCAGCCCAGGCACCGCCGTCGCCCGCGCGAGGGCCAAGTGACGCAGCGCCACGCGCCACACAGCCAGCCAGCCACACAGCGAGGCTTGGCCCGCCTCGATGCAATTTTGAGCGAGCCTACTGCAGCTCCGATCCGATCCGATCGCCCCTGCGCCGACGCTGGCCTCGCCGCCCCCCCCAACGACAGGGAGCCCGACGACGACGAGTCGCGATACCACAACCGCCGGACCCAGAAGCCACCACTGCCGCCATGGCGCCCCCCAGCCAGTTTGGCAGCGACCATGTATGCCTCGCCCGCAATGGCTCCCAGCCTGCCTCGCCCGCGGATCTGTGCTGACCCCGGAGACGGCACCCTGACAGGCCCTCGACAGCAGCATCGGCAAGCTCCAGGCCAATGCCGACGTGCTCGACCGGGAAGCCCACGCACGGGCACCTGCGGCGCTGGAGGAGCAGCAGAGGAGAGCGAGGCAGCTTGCGCTGGTGCGTGCATGATGGCAGCAGGGCCATCCACTTCCCCCAGGGCCCGATGCGCCTCCCCGGCGGCACCAGCACGCTTTGGGTAGCTCCGGAGCTGTGCGACTGACTCCTGGCGGCCACCAACAGCTGGCGCAGCAGATGGAAAGCCCTGCCACAATAGGCACGCTGCAGATCCACGGCGCCAAGAACACGAGAAAGGCCTTCCTTGCGCCCATCTTCGACCCCCTCGTCGCGCCCGCCAACAATGCCGGCACCACCCTCGGCGACGTCCTCGGGCGGCTGCAGGAGGCCACCAACAAGCTGGACCGATTCGGTACGGGTGTCTGTCGCGCCCCCCATCTGCTTGGCGTGCCGACGCACCGGCCCTTCTAACCAGCCATGACCGCCTCTCACTGCAGAAATCTTCCACCCCGAGCCCAAGGTCTACCTGTCGAGCGCGCGCGACTCGGACCCGCTGGCGGCCGCGACCGACCTGGACATCGACATCCGCGTGGCCGAGCGGGGCCGCTTCATGCTGAACACGGGCACGGACCTGGGCAACTCGGAGGGCTCGGCCTACGGCAACCTGCTGTGCCGCAACCTGTTTGGCGGCGCCGAGTCGCTCTCGCTCAACGCAAAGGCCGGCACCCGCACCCGCTCCGCCTACACAGCCTCCTTCTCGACCCCGATCAACGGCGACCCGGACATGCGCCTGTCGCTCGAGGGGCTCGCCTCGGCCACGGAGAAGCCCTGGGCCAGCCACGAGGAGGTGGTGCGCGGCGCCAACGCCCGCCTGGCCTGGCGCGACGCCCGCTCCGGCAACGCCCACACCCTCTCGCTCGGCTCCAACTGGCGCCAGCTGACGGGGCTGGCCGCCGCCGCCTCGCCCTCGGTCCGCGCCGACGCCGGCGACACCGTCAAGACGTCGCTCGCCCACTCCTTCACCCGCGACCGCCGCGACCGCCCCGTCCTGGCCCAGAGCGGCTACCTGCTCCGCACCACATCGGAACTGGCCGGCTGGGGCCCGCTCGGCGGCGACGTGTCCTTTGCCAAGACGGAGTTCGAGCTCGCTGGCGCCCAGCCCATCCCCCTCCCCGGCGTCCCCGCCGCCAAGACGGGCATCTCGGTCGGTGCGGGGCTCCGCCTCGGCCTACTCTGCCCGCTGCCGCTGGGCGGCTTCAGCGGCAAGGGTACCAAGGCCGCCGCCCCGAGCCGCATCAACGACCGCTTCCTGCTCGGTGGCCCCACCGACGTCCGGGGCTTCAAGTTGGGCGGGCTGGGCCCCAGGGACGGGCCCGACGCCCTGGGCGGCGACGTCCTCGCCGCCGGCGGCGTGCACATGCTGCTCCCGCTCCCCAGGGCCGGCGCCGCGTCGCCGCTCAGGCTGCAGTTCTTCGCCAACGGCGGCCGCCTGGTCGGCATCAAGAACAAGGGCAGCAAGAGCAAGGAGGGAGGCGAGGCCGGCGGCATGTCCTCGAGCGCTGTCGTGCAGGGCCTCAGGTCTGCCATCGCCGAGGTTTTCAGCGGCCTGCCCAGCCTGGCGGCTGGCGTCGGCGTCGTGTATGCGCACCCCGTCGCCCGGTTCGAGCTCAACTTTAGCCTGCCGTTCGTCATGAGGCGGGGCGAGGAGGGCCGCAAGGGGCTACAGGTCGGCGTTGGCATCAGCTTTCTGTAAGCTAAGGGATGTGAAAAAAAAATGGGGTACGTCTCAAGTTGAGAATGTCACAGACGCGGCGATCTCGAATTTGCCATTGAAGCAATGACACGTCTTGAAAAACAAAAGCACCCCAACTGGGACGAGCTGTATCAATATAATCCCAATTCTCTCTGTATCTAGAGACAGACGTCCGTTTTGCCCGCAGTTGCGGCCGTAGCCTCTGAGCCAGCGTTTCAGCTTAGCAGCCCAGATTTGCCATGGGCGATCACCATCAGAAGCCTTCGCTTCTTGGAGACTTTGATTTGTGGAAGCCTCGAATTTTCTCTGCCAAGGCTTGTGTCGCAACACGCACCAAAACTCTCTGCCACAGTCCTGAGTGGGTGGGTAAGATTTTGTTGGACAGAAGGTACATCTGATTCAATTGCTCGTCGCGCAAATATCACGCAGTACCTGGACTGCGCTCTCTCCATGTCGGAAGTTGGATGCCGATGTCCTTGGCCCGCCCCGGCTGCTTTTCCGCTCCCCCATGTCACTTACTCGGTGGGGGCGGCCCAGTTTCGGCAGTTGGCTGGCGATGGCGGGCAGGCTGCCAACAGAAACCCCCGCTCGAGGCGACCTCGCCGCCGGCTGCTGCCCTGTTCCCGGCGCGGCTGCCGGGAGCTTGAGCGACCATCTTTCGAGCGAGGATGACGGATAGTAGCGCAGGAGTTGGTTGGTTCTCGATCGTGGCTGAATCCTCTGGACCCCTCCTGCGCGTCTCACTGCTCAAGATAACGAGGCCCGAGAACTGAAGGAAAAAAAAGGCGACCATCCTGACAGCAGCCAACAACATGTCGACAGAAACACAGTTCCCACGTCTCCCGCCGTCGGGCATCCGGGTCATCATCGTCGGCGCCGGCTTCGGCGGGCTTGCGGCGGCCATCGAGTGCGACCGCAAGGGCCACGGCGTGACGCTGTTCGAGAAGCTCAGCGACATCGAGGAGAACCAGCGGGTCGGCGACATCATCAGCTTCGACGCCAACGGCAGCAACGTCTTTGAGCGCTGGCCGGGCGTCATGGACGAGCTGCTCTCCATCTCGCGCGACACGGACCACCTGGACCTGTTTGACCACCGCGGCTCCTTCGTGACGCGCCAGTCCTTCGCGGCCGAGCGCCGCTGGGGCCAGCGCATCAACGGCCACCGCGGCCAGATCCACGCCGTGCTGTGGCGCCACGCCGTCGCCCGCGGCATCGACATCCGCCTCGGCTGCCGCGTCACCGACTACTTTGAGGACGCGGCCGGCGCCGGCGTCGAGGTGCTCTCGCCCGGCGGCGCCGCCCCCGAGCGCCACGTCACCGACGTCGTGCTGGCCGCCGAGGGCGTGCGCTCCCGCGGCCGCCGCATCGTGCTCGGCTTCGACGACAACCCAAAGTCGTCGGGCTACGCCGTCTACCGCGCCTGGTTCCCGTCCTCGTGCGTCGCCGACAACCCGGCCATCCGCCACTTCGCCGAGCCCGGCAGGGACATCCACCACGGCTTCATCGGGCGCGACATACACTTCCTGGCCTCGTCCATCGCCGGCGGCAAGGAGGTCAACTGGGTCTTTACGCACATCGACGACGGCAACATCGACGAGAGCTGGTCCTTCCCCGGCAAGGTGCCCGAGGCGCTCGCCTACCTGGAGGGCTGGTGCGACGTCGTGCGCGAGCTGGTCAAGGCCACGCCCGACGGCCGCCTGATCGACCACAAGCTCGTCTTCCGCGACCCGCTGCCGACCTTCATCTCGCCCGGCAGGCGCATCGCCCTCATCGGCGACGCCGCCCACCCGTTCCTGCCCACCTCGATCCAGGGCGCCAGCCAGTCCATGGAGGACGGCTCGACCCTGGCCGTGTGCCTGGAGCTGGCAGGCAAGAGCCGGGTGACGGAGGCGGTGCGCGCCTACGAGAAGATCCGCTACGAGCGCGTCCACGCCGCCCAGGCCACGGGCGTCGCCACCCGCGAGCGCTGGCACCGCGCCGACTGGGACGCCGTCCGCAAGGACCCGGGGTCGCTGCACCTCGTCCGCCACGAGTGGCTGCTCAACTTCAACGCCGAGGACCACGCGTACAAGGTGTACAAGGACGTCGTCGCCGGGCTGGACGGCGGGGTCGAGGCGGCCGATAAGGCTCCGGTCGCAAGTGCGGCTGCAGTGGAAGTTGGAGTGTCGAGCTAGCAAGGGGCTAGTATAGAAACTTGTAGTTGGAATAGAGATATATGCGCAAGATTGTGGGCTGAACCTAGAATTAAGAGTCTTGGAGTTCTTTTGACCCGCCTGCCGTTGGTTTAGATCAATATCCTGTCCTCCCTTAATCGCACAGAAAACCGAGTACCTGACGACGCTGAAGGGCTAACTTGTGCCCAGTGTGCTCCAGTCCTCAACCGGACAGTTCGCAGAGGCCCTGGCCTTTTTCGGCCTGGTCACGGCCCCGACCCAGAGCGGTGCCAGCCCGACCTGGCGCCTGCACCAGGCGGCGCCCTCGCGCACGTCCTCGAGGGCCCAGGCCGTGGGCCAGCGCGCGGCCAGCAGGCGCGAGGCCTCGTCGACGACGTCGCGGCCCGTGGCGCCGGCCCACCACGCGGCCTCGCGGCGGGCCAGGACGCCCCAGTAGGCCAGGACCAGCAGCGCGAGCGGCTCGCGGCGCGCGACGCCGGCCACGAACTCGGGCCCGCCCCGCTCCGCGCCGCCGGGCAGCGCCACGAAGGCGCCCCGCATGCGCCCGCTGGCCTGCTCGCCAAACAGGTATCGCACCAGCCCGACGGCGAGCGCATACGAGGGGTGCACGTCGACGACGCAGCGGCCGCCCCCGCCTCCGCCTCCGCCGCCGCCGCCATCGGGGATGGTGATCTGCCGGCTGGCGCGCGACAGGCGCGCCAGCGCGTCGACCGTGTTGAGGCCCAGCAGCAGCACAAAGTCGTGCTGCGGGGCAAAGTTGTCGCGCAGCTCGCGCGCCGCCGTCGGGCCGGCGAGCAGCCAGTCGCGGTTGGCGGCGCCCGTGCGCGCCGAGCCCGCGAACATGGCCATGGCCATGTGCACGCGCGAGATGGTCGGGGTCGGGAACGGCGAGGTCGGGTGGCCGACGGTCGTCACGGCCTCGCCGGCGTAGTAGTACGTCTGCAGGATCGCGCACGTGGCCTTTTGCACGACGGCCTGGCAGGCCGGCGGCTTGACCAGGCTGAAGTAGCCCGCCATCTTGCCAAACTTTGTAAACACGTGGATGTTGTCGCGCGTGATGTACCTCGGCACCCCCTCGGCGGCGCCCGCGGCCAGGGGCCCGTCGGGGAGGGCGGCGGTGGCGGCCCGGAAGCGCGCGGTCGCGTCGAGGCAGTACTCGAGCGCGGCGCGCGTGTATCGCTTCTCCTGCTGAGCGGCGTCGGCCCCGCCGCCGCAGCGGTGGCTGATGGCCAGGTCCATGGCTGCCACTGCCAGGACGCCGCTCAAGATTAAGTCGTACCGCAGCGCCTCCCGCGGCAGCTGGTGGCGGAGGTAGTGCCCGTCTGCAGGGACCATTGCGAGCCCCCGCCACGTGTGGATGGTCCATCAGTGTGTGAGCTCCAGCTCCAGGCGGCGGTCCGAGCCGGCAGCCGCCCCTCCCGAGCTCAAAGACGGCGCGAGGGCGGGGCTCAGTCCGAGCCGCGGGAGGCTCTTGGTATCATGGCAGCCCTGGAGTCCAAGGGTCGCGGTGCTCGTGTAGCCTTGCGGGCTGGCGGCGGTGGAGGTGTGGACCCCCGAAGCTCTGGATCGCGCGTCGGGGCCGATCCGAGACCGCTCCTGGTTGCGTCGCGCGGGTGGCTGCCCGGGCGCATCGCGGTAGTCGCACGACGACCTGCGGACCACGCAGTTGGCACACGGGGGGGCCGTCTCGTCGCACTGCGGGGAGCTCGGTCAGCACGCCGTTTCTGTCACTTCCCGGCCATGCACAGCTGGGCCACAATTGCTCGGCAACATGTCTGGTGTCACTTGCTTTGACGTGCCGTTGTTTGCACGGGATGCATCCCGCCCTGGACTTCTTGTGGCGCGACCGTTTCATGGTCAATAACCAGGGCTGTCAAACAATATCCTGCTTTGGCATCGATGGTCACAACAAGGGTGCTAATTATTTCCTCAGACACGCCGCCTGTCGGGTCAGCACCTGGGCGAGCCCGTCCCTGGTGCGGCTTACTTGCTGCGTCATGGCTGTTGCCGCAGGCAGAGGGGCCATGCTGGACTTTATAACTCTTAGAAGACGCACCTCGACCCTTCAATCAATTTTCCCAGTGGCTGTATTCCTGCAGCTGGCGCAGTGTTGGGTATGCAGTAAGATTGGTGCCCATTGCCAAGAAGAAACAAACGCCAGCCACTGGCTGCTTGCCGAGTCACCCGCGGTTTGGCGCATGCTGACATTAGGCGCAGCTGATAAATCCGTGATGCTCGTTGCGGGTTTGGAGCAGTTGGCGGGCGCGCGCTGGCAAGCCCAGCAGCCGTGCCCGAATTGGGTTTTATTGTAAGCCGGAAAGTGGTGCTCTGCCCACCGGGTTTAGCGGCCCTCAAAATTCGGGCGGGCGCCGAATCGCAACCTCTACACCCCCACACCCAGGCAAGGGAGTCTGGAATACAGGGTTGGGCGTGGGCCAAGAATCGCTCCGTACACCAACCAAGTGAGTAAATTGAGCAGGTGCTCACAAGGAATGAAGGAAAGATTTCCCACCATCCTAGATACCTAGATTTGACCGAGGCCTCGGTATCAGTCAAGCTAAAGTGGCTCTTCATTAAAGCATCTAGTAACTATCGGGAAATTCGCTGTCACATTGAAAAGTACGGGACCATTTATGTTCGTTCTCAAAAGGTTGAATTATACTTGATACCTATGCAAGATGCAGGAGGCTCAACAAATATCAAACCAAAACTATAAAAAAACATCCATTTGACAAAACCAACCCGCTGCCCCTTAAACCACGTATGCCTTACAAAAACCGGATCAAAACAAAAAAAAAAAAAAAAAAAAGAAGTCGGGCAGAGAAGATGACCTCGCTGCCGCTTTGAAACTCTGCTGCCAGTCTGTCGGGGAATTTACTCCCAGTGCTCATCGAAGTCGCGGGCCTCGATATCGCGTTCAGTAAGGCCCACAGCTCCCGCGGCCATTTGCAGAGAGGTCTTCATGATCTGGCCCTCGTTCTTCAAGGTCTTGCCGACCTTCTTAAAGAACCTGCCGATCTTGCTCGGGTCGCGGGCCTCGAGGAGATCGCGGGCCTCGAGGGTGTCGATAATGTCACGAGCCTCGAGATCACGGCTTGTAAGGCCTACGGCTCCCGCGGCCATTTGCAGGGAGTTCTTCATGACCTGGCCCTCTTTCTTCAAGGTCTTGCCGACCTTCTTGAAAAACCTGCCGATTTTGCTCGGGTCGCGGGCCTCGAGGAGATCGCGGGCCTCGAGAGTGTCGACGTCACGGGCCTCGAGGGTATCAACAAAGTCGCGGGCCTCGAGGAGATCGCGTTCAGTAAGGCCTACGGCTCCCGCGGCCATTTGCAGGGAGTTCTTCATGATCTGGCCCTCTTTCTTCAAGGTCTTGCCGACCTTCTTGAAAAACCTGCCGATTTTGCTCGGGTCGCGGGCCTCGAGGAGATCGCGGGCCTCGAGAGTGTCGACGTCACGGGCCTCGAGGGTATCAACAAAGTCGCGGGCCTCGAGGAGATCGCGTTCAGTAAGGCCTACGGCTCCCGCGGCCATTTGCAGGGAGTTCTTCATGATCTGGCCCTCTTTCTTCAAGGTCTTGCCGACCTTCTTGAAAAACCTGCCGATCTTGCTCGGGTCACGGGCCTCGAGGGTATCAACAAAGTCGCGGGCCTCGAGGAGATCGCGTTCAGTAAGGCCTACGGCTCCCGCGGCCATTTGCAGGGAGTTCTTCATGATCTGGCCCTCTTTCTTCAAGGTCTTGCCGACCTTCTTGAAAAACCTGCCGATCTTGCTCGGGTCACGGGCCTCGAGGGTATCGACGTCGCGGGCCTCGAGGGTATCGACAAAGTCGCGGGCCTCGAGGGTATCGACAAAGTCGCGGGCCTCGAGGGTATCAACAAAGTCGCGGGCCTCGAGGAGATCGCGTTCAGTAAGGCCCACAGCTCCCGCGGCCATTTGCAGAGAGGTCTTCATGATCTGGCCCTCGTTCTTCAAGGTCTTACCGACCTTCTTGAAAAACCTGCCGATCTTGCTCGGGTCGCGGGCCTCGAGGAGATCGCGTTCAGTAAGGCCCACAGCTCCCGCGGCCATTTGCAGAGAGGTCTTCATGATCTGGCCCTCGTTCTTCAAGGTCTTACCGACCTTCTTGAAAAACCTGCCGATCTTGCTCGGGTCGCGGGCCTCGAGGCCGGAAAAGTCATCCGACAGGTGAAGGGGCGCAGCGGCGGCGGAGGTGACCATAAGGCCGGCCACGAGGGCCTGGGCGAACGAGAGCTTGGAGAACTGCATTTTTGCCGGTGTGCGAAACGGTCGAGGGTTGGCGATATTTGACTCGGAACGTGATGAGAAAAAGGGGAGAAGATGGCGGGTTGGATGGAGGATGAGAATGAGAATGGAATAAACAAAGGAAACGGACAAAAGGAAAAGACAAAAGGAAAAAGAGACAAAAGGAGATGGTATCCGGGGATGGGGAGAAAGGAGAGGCAAAAAAGACTTGAAGGTGGCAGATGGGCCGCTATTTATCGTCTTTTGGACGTGTATTCCATCGTCAACAACGTTTAGGAGGGTTGCTGCTATTTCGGACCACCTAACACCATCCGCACGGGTCTGCCAGGTCAGTGGAGCTCGATGAAACTCTAAGAAACGCGCACTGACGCGAGGGTGGCATCCATCGAGTCGCGCCAGTAAAGAGCGTGGCAGCCGTGCATCGTTGCGGCTCCATTCCTCACGTCACCTATGTGCACTCACCACCACATACATGAGTAGCGCGCGACATTGGTAACCGATCTCCCACGGCCCCCTATGTTGCTCTTGCGCGCGAGCTCTCTGTCTCTCTCTCGATCTGGCGGCCTAAAATTAGCCTGATCGTGAAACAAAGCTTCGCCATCGAGGCCTCTGTTGCACCACAGAGTCGCATCGGCTGGGAAACCACTTGCCAGGCGAAAAGACGTCCGGATCTCTTGGCATTCGGTCACCACTGAAGCACTTTCTGAGGCCACTTTCCCGTCCAACTTTAGATATGCCCAGGAAAACACCACTCTGGCTATAAGCATCGTAGTCATCGGGTCTAGAGCGCGAGGAGGCTGCCGCACTGCAGCCATCCTAACATTAGGAGTTGTAGTTGTATATGTACGCACATGCGCGCCGCCAATCCCGCCGATGTCCTTCCATATGATCTGCACATATAGCCACCACTGTTTTTTTTCGTACTACAAGAGCTAGCCGCAGCGGCTACCGCGCTTTGCCAGCGAATCGTGTTGGTGTTTTGGCAAGATCAAAAATTTGGGCAAGAAACGAAAAGGGCAAAAATCGGTGGAGCAAGCGAGATCTCGGGAATTCTCCGCTGGAATGCTGGGGCCCCTCCTCCAGGGGGCCCCCGCACAGATGGTATTTGACTCGGGTGACAGCAGACAGACAAGATGGCCTGGACCGTCCAAAATACTACAGATGTAACCCTGATAGCACTGGTGGAAAGTTTGCAGGAGGTCCGCGCGATGTGCGAGCGGCATACCTACCCACCTAGATACCTACTAAGCGTCGGTTTTGGTGTGGCGAAGGGGGATGGCTGTCACGGCGGTTAGACAAAGAGAGACCCCCTTCCATCTCTGCTAAAAAGCCAGGACAATCAGGACTGCCTCCCCGATTGTGACAGGAGTCTCATACACCCAGCGCACACCGAGACAAGGCTGCAGTGCATGTCAGGGTACGCCACGCCGTAATAATGTCGGATTATGCTGGCAGCGCGTGCGTTCTGGGAATGCCCCACAGACCCGATGCTACCTGCATTTTTCCAAATTACAGTCGCTGAATATTCGGAGGAAAACATAACCAAATAGGAAGAGCCTCCGTGTCTGTGCCTGCTGCGGCCCTGCAACTAATTTTGCGGAGCTGTGATCAGCTTGCGGCGGTGTCCGCCGTCTTTATTTGCGTGCTTTTGTCCGCGGTGGTGTCCACTAGGGAGGGTACCATGCGTTAGTCACGCGGGAAGACGGTGAAGTGGCCGGGTGACAGCCGCGAACTCCTCAAAGCACTTGGGCTTTGCCAGTGTTTTGAACAGGTATTTGCGCCGAGCATGCATGTCTGGACGGAAGGCTGGCCTGCAAGGCCAGTCTCGCCACTGCTTGATGCCGTTTGGGCAATGGACCATATGTTCTGGTGACGTGGTAGTAGGAGATTTACGCTGAGCTTGCCATTACTTTGTGCTCTGTTGCTTTGAAGCTTTGCGGAGCAGGAAACGGAGGCCTCTTACGATCGCTACCTGGGCCTTGGGGGTCAGCATCCACCGGTCCTTTGGCTCCCTGGTCTGCCAGGCGGTCCGCCCGCTCGTTCCCTTCAATGTGTCAGTGTCCAGGGCACCATTGTATGTGGACCTCCACGTTTTCGCTTTTGAGTTCGCTGACGAGCTCGTGGAACCGGATGTATGCCCATTGCGACGATAGAGACGCATTTCCTTTGAGACCCCAGATGACCGAGGTGCTGTCCACGCACATCCATTTTTGGATCATGGGTCTTGTGCCGCGGCTTCGAGGTCACGCAGCGCGCCAACCGTTTCTGCGTCGACCCAGTACCCGAGCCAGCGCAGGCCCGGAACCGCGGATACTGGCTATTGTTCAGGGACCATCGTGACGGGCCGTGCCGCTCTGTCATTAATTTGCAGCATAGGGTCCCCTCCAGATCTGCTACGCGTGATATGGGTCATCTCCGTCTTTTCTGGCGCAAAGGCGATTTTGCGCTCGGATCAGTGCCGGAGCATTTCCCCCATGTCGTCCTGGAGTTCGTCCACATTCTGTTGCAGGCTGGGCGTTGCCCTCCAGTTTAAGATGTCATCTGCGCACGCAAATCTTCACTTGCCTCCGGCTCTGACTAAGGTCGCCAAGGTTAGGTTAGGTCTATTTAGCGTCTGTAGCGAGTGCTGCCTCACTCTAGCCTCCCTATGGGCATCAGGTGTGCTAGTGACTACCAGATGTTCTAGATACAGGGTCTAGCCCACCGACTGCTGCCACGGTAGCTAGCAAACCCATCCCATCAGCCGACCAGTGTCGGTCTTAAGCCCATGCATAACAAGCCGCATCCTGAAGCCCTTGATTGGCGGGCCGGTTCTCGGTGGTAATGGTACAGGGTGCCTCAAAGCACTACTCAAGATGGCAGCGAAGAAAAATGCGGTAGGGGTGATTTTCGTAACCCATTGGGAAAAATGGGCAGCATAACAAACGGCTTCAACCGCTCAACCAACTCCCAATCAGACTCGCCCCGAGAACGTGAGCACAAGCAGCGCAAAGCTAGCCCAAGGTTTTTGTCAAAAGCCTGAAGCGGCAGCGGCACCGAGGCGCCCGCGCCCGATTGGGCCAGTTGTGCTGCTATTTTGCTCAAAAGGACGGGGGATCCGAAGCCCCAAAGACCTCCGTCTGTAGCATTGGCCAAAGCAGCCTCCACCTGCATGTCTCCGACAGCATACTGCGGCTCGCTGTCCCACCATGCCTTGTGCATGGGGACGCACACGTCAAGGATGCACGGGTCCAGTGAGTGGTTGAACTTTCCCCATGGAAATATGCTGATAAAGCGGACGTTCACAAGCACATGGAGCTTGTAATGCAGCAAGCCAAGTCTTTGGAGACATGGAATGTATTTTCCCTTTTGTGTCAGCTACAAAAGTCCATAATATTTCAAAGCAAGTCAACGCATACCAGTGCCTCGTTAAAAGACGCCTACCTCTGATATGAATCCCTAATCAAAAGGGGGTGGAAATCGTCGGGATGGAGAGGTATTGCCGCCGAGATCCTCGTCTGGTCGTAGACCCCAACAAGTTTGAATATTTCCACTATTGTCGATGTCATTTCTAACGGGATGTCGATCGATTTGTCAGGCCTATAAGGACACAGAATCAACGGAAGCAGGAGAAACTGTAGGTGCGGAAGTAGAGCCTCGGTTGGGGCGCTGATCTCGCCAGCCCTTGCCTGCGCCAAAAGTCGGGCCTATTTTTGTTTCGACAGCAGCAAAGCCGTGTGAGCACTCATTCCTTGGGCGCCATCTAGCAAACCAGAGGGCAAAGCCAGAACTTGGGAACCTACCGCTTCTTGTTGAACCTCCTCCAAGAGCCGGTTATGGGCCTGAATAGCACTCGTCGCCGGTCCTGGGGTTTTATCGAGAAACAAACCGATAGTCTCAATGGCGCGCAAAAGGTTCCTAGGCTGTGGTCGCCCGGTGATTGTCTTCCTGCGGAGAACTGGCCAGTGGGTGTGGAATTCGCCAAAGAAGATATCGAGGAGATGGTCAAAGTTTGGAGAAAAGTCTGCAGCATCTGTAAGGCTGACGTCCATCTGGACATGTGACAGTACAGGCACCTCCACGTGGAGAAAGGCTGTCGCTGCATGGGGTTGATGGCCAAAAGTCACAGCCAGCTCCTGGCTAGATACCGGCCCGTCTGGCGCTGAAAAGGCGTCCTCGGAGCCCGCCGGGTAAGTGCATGCGCGCCCCCGACCAACACAGGGCGTGCAGCTGGGCTTTAGACCGTCACACCGTGTCTTGCTCCCGTGGCAGGCTTGGCAGGCCCTCGAGACGCGGCTCGGGGCTGGAGCTGAGGATCGGGGCTCGTGGACCTGCATGTGCCGGCGCAGCGTATCCCTGCCAGGCGCAAGCCGTTCAAGTTAGTCTGGCTACCACGTCGCCTAGGTCGAGGCCAGCGTACCCTCTGGTGAACTTGGCACTGCATGTTGTACATTCAAAGGCTCGCACAGCATTGTGGACCTTGGTATGCCGGGTCAGATGCTCCTTGCGCAGATAAACGCGGCCGCAGCTGGGGAACTCGCAGGCAAAGGACATGGCTGAGAGGAGCTGGGAAGCCAAACTAAGGAGAGCCAGGCTTGATCAGTGCCATAAAGAGATGCACTACCAAGCTTTTCAGATTCAGGTTCAGGTTCGGGATGGCAATTGTTTGTGGCAGGGGGCAGGAACGAGGTGGATTTCTGAACCCGAACCATGTCGTCCATGTTTTGGCCCTGCTGATTCAGCGGGGCCGAGTGGGATGCCCGACTGACTCAGCAAGAAGGGTCGGCCCCTTGCGGATTGCCTAAAGCGGAAGGTTGCAGCTGGCCACACAGGCCTTCCATGACAGGCGTGAAAACAATTGGCAGCGATTTGTTCCCAGCACCGACCACCTCGACTGCGTTTGCTGTCGTCGAGTGAGCAGGCGGCCGGCCGAAACGAAGAGACGGGATCGCGAAAAAGAAGTCCTGCTATGAGTCCGCTGTGCTACAGTGACATCCAGTGTCGTCTCTTTCCTTTAGCTAGACCCCACACCCTCCCCGCTCCTTGTTGCTTATTGGTTGCTACATCTTCCTCTTTCGAGCAGGCATAGACGGCTACTACTCCTGCTTGGAGCAAAGATGTTGCTAAGTCTGACTAGACTCAACTGCAATGAAGAAAAAAAAGTCCGTGTGAAACTTGGAATGATGGTCTGCATACCGTGACGTTACTCACAGTCCGTCTTCGCTGCTATCCGAGACAGAGCACGAGAGTCTACGCGGGAGAAAACTCGAAGACTGGACTGAGGCCGGGATGCTTATGCAGCTCCCGGCTTTTTTGTTGACGTTGTCTTTGGATCTTGGTCTCTAGGGAAAATAGGTTGAAGGTTGCAGAGCCGACGGTCGGAAATCCTTTCAGGACAAACGGTGCAAAAAACCCGTGCACGAGTTTTGCAATCGCTTTCACTCACCATTAACTGCTTCTGACCGCCTGGCAGTTTCTGCTGGTGGAGAAGAGGAGGGCCTCCGTAGTGGTAAGGAAGCTACCTTCGAGCTCAGAATTGGGACGATGGTTCTTGCCAGCTGTTTGTCGGTAAAACTGGTGCCTGAACGTAAAAGGCAAAGCAAACACAACAGTCCCCCACCAGCCTAGACTCACATTGAGAAAGGTTTTACGAATTCTGACGTCACCGTGGGCCGGTAATTCCTGGTAGGTAGGTTGCCACATAAAAATCCCAATTTCGGAAGTGATGCAAGTCTGAGACCAAGAAAGAACACAAGAAATGTTCAACGCATCACAGAACAAGCAAGTCCCAGCAACCGACCTACCACAACCCAAGATGAAGCCAGTCATGTCCGTTCCTGGCGAGAATTCAAAGCCCAAGCAGATCTACGCCGAGACGATTGGCAAACTCATGGCCCTGTTCCATCCTAAAACCCCTAAGGAGAGGGATCTGGAGAGGTTGGAGAGGGTCCAGAAGAAGTACAGAATGCTTCAGCACAAGACGCCCAGGTCCAAGAACGAGGCGAAGGCCGCCAAGCAGGCCGATGCTAAGGCTTCGGCAAATGACATGCTGTCAGCAAACGCCTCTGTTGAAAGGTGTCTTGGAATGCAGGGTAACTGCGGCCCTGTAGCCACTGTAATTACAGTGGTTCAGGGCCTATATTGTGTACTGTCGCTTTTCTATTTACAGTGATCTTAGTGAGGGTGCATTGCCTTCCCTCATATACCCTCCGACATGCATCCCGTGCATATCCCGCCCTAAGGGCTTCCGGTGCCCCAAGCGACTTTCCGAAAAATTATTTTATATGGGATTTTTTAAAAATAGACTTACGGCCACCAAAGCCATCTCCGCGTTGAGCCTCTAAATCTGACTTAGGCGTGGCACCCACTTAGGTTGCAGGGTAGGTGTATGGCGGCCCTACAAAGGTACAGGGTAGCCTTTGGTGCGTGCACCTTATGCATTTTCAATGTATTGCACCTATCTGCAATACCACGTATACAGGGTAGGTCTAACAATGCAAATAGCACTTGGGCTAATATGCACCCTAAGGTAATACAATTAGCTACAGGGTAGGTAGTTTGGTATTGTTAATATATTATTATTATAATATATTTTACCCGCTTAACCCTTTCAGGTAATTATGAACTACCCTAACCAACGGACTACCCCAACGGAGTCCGGATAAGTTGTGGGGAAATCCGGTTATCCGAACTGGGTTAAACCCTGTTAATAAGGGAATATCTATCTATATAAACTACTGGATTTCCTCCTTCAAAGGATCCAGTAGTAGAGAATTCTATGCTCAACGCATAGAGCTTGTTACGGGCTAAGCCGCGAGCCGACTGCTGGAGGGTGCCGAAATGGAGTTATTTAGGTGCTTGCCAGGAAAGGCTCGCCAGTGTATCTAGCCAAGGGAAGTGGTAGGCTTATATACACTGGTTGGAACGGTAGGCCGCGGCTGGGTCTTATCGGTCCTTATCTGCAGTTCAGCCACAAGGGGCGCAGCCCCTTGCCACAAGGTCCGTGCCTCCAGCTCGGAACCATGACAGAGCTTATCAATATACTACTTTCCCCTATCAGCATTGATCTCAATAGGTATTATTGTTATAAAGAGATTCCTTTCTAGCAGCTAATATAAATATCAGCCTAGAGTAATCTCACAACCTAAATATTACTACAGGGTAGGTACCCTAGGTAGTAATCCCTGTATGCCGGAGCTTATTTTAACAGCCTCCAAGGTAAGGCCCTTATACTTTCTAGGACCCTAAGACTGAGATGGCTGCTCCCGTATGGGCAGTTGAATTTGCGCCTGGCACTGGCCGGAATTTCTTTGGGCGTACCTGATCTAATGCCTCTTGACTCCGCCTAGTGGGCACAGAAATCGATCAACGCCGTATCTTCAGGCGCTGCCGTTTCCGGCAAGAGCACTGATGAGGGCGAAGGCAGCTCGGCTGTCGGCCAGCCCTCCAAGAAACCGATGCCGTTGCAGAAGACCCAGCGCCCCCAGCGCAAGACCAATACAAATGAGGTCATCAACAAGCTGCTATCACTTATAGAGGAGCGCGAGGAGACTCGGCAGGCAATGAATTACCCTCTCCAGCTCAATGCTGGTGGGCGTTCAGACCAATTCCAATTTGTGAGTAACTGACCATGCTTTCATGGAGCATGATTGTGTCCTACCAATCCTTCGCCGAATATCTTCAAGCCTGACCATGATTACACCTCACAGTTGCTAACTATCAGTTTGACCGAAAAGAAAAAGAAGACCTCGCGAGACCACTAGCCTCTGTAGCTGAACAGTCAACGAAACCAAGTTCTCTGCTAATGCAGCGACAGCGATCAGAAGGGGCCCCCCAATCAGTATCAATCCTTGTTCGCTGGCTGGCTTGGGAGAGCCCCAAGAGCAATGTGGCAAAATTTTGTTTTTGAGAATGGAAAGAGCCATAGCGCTGGGATTCCATAGCAGGATGAGCCATGGCTTGCCACGAGGTCCTGGGCTGCCAGATTAATAGAAAATTGTCTTTCCAGATCCTTGCATATTCCAAGTCGAATCCAACGGTCATCTTCCCACTCTTCTTGCAAGACCTCCAAAGAATCCCATTTCGTTTGATACTGGGCAGTACTCACAGTCACATGTGCACATGTACCTGTTCAGATGGCAAGACACAGACTGCTGATGGCCACAGCCGACCAAGCGCCCTCCATTTCTTTGGCTTCCTCGGGGCAGGGTATGCCGCAGCCAGGGCGACGAACAGGGCGGTGACGAAGTAGACGCCATTTCATCTACGAGATTTCCAAGACAAAGCCTCAGGACTGTCTGTTTCTTTGGTGACAGCCAGCTTTCTCTCTTATTCTTTGCCCGGCCCATATTTACAGAACGCGACCTCACGGTTGGATGGTGTGTCCCGATTTTCCTTGATCGTTACCATTGCCTCATAAAAGATCCTTTACAGCTAAGCAGGGGCTGCTGGTACATTCTCTGTGGGTTATTTTGTTTTTCAAGCTTCCAATCGGGCGAACTGTCCGCTAGCTATACTATCCTACGCTCGATGCCGCCGCTGTCGTCTTGGCATGAGGTCAGGGGTGCCGAGTGGTCGACGATGATGGAGCGGAGGGCTGGGAAGGTGGGCCGGGGGACGGCAGTGGTTTGCTCGTGGAAGAGGCGGGGGCTCTGGGAGTAATGGCGAAGGGTTGGGCCGAGGTGTCGTCGGCGGTAAGGCCGGTGATGCTATACGCGGGCGGTGCAGTGGGGCCGCCAGACGTTAAGACCATGGATCTGCCCGTCAAGTCTGGCAGCTGGGAGGTTTGCTGTGTCTAGCCTTGCAGTGCCGGGCGACCTCTACAGACAAAGATATTAGCAGTGTGAGATTCATTACCGGGATTTGATACGACTGATGCCGTAGGAATAAGGCTATGGGTCAAGGACGTTGCCAGTCATCCAGACCAGAGATTGGATGTGAGGCTGGGGTGAAAAATAACAAGCAAAAAAGAAGGGTTTTACAGGGAATAGTAGCCTGAGCTTAAGCGCTAGGCACCCAACCAAAATTGCCCCACGTTGCCCAGGCCCAGGCTGCACATAGCGGCATCTTTTTGTCCAATTTTCCCCTCGCCAAGCATCCCACCCGCTCCACCATCAACGAAGCCATGGAAAGAGCATTCTCCCAGAAGCACGCCCGTGCCTTTCCCGAGTCTACAGTCTGCTCAAACCAATCGCTTCTGGTCGGAAAGACATAGCCGGCGCAAAGCGTCGTTGAGATTTCGTGTCAAGCTTGAAGGGTTGTGCAGGTCGGCATGGCACCCGTCGAGATGAAGGCGTAAGCTGCAGATGCCCAAATGGCGCCACGTCGTTGCATGGCAAAGCAGGATCGAATCAATGGTTAGTCATCGCCCACATGCCCACCCGCCTCCAACTGCACACATCGGTTGCGTCACTCGCGCCGCTCCATGCCGCTTTCGTGCATTAGCTGATTGCCAGCCGAGCCGCTGTGGAGCACAGCTCCGTCAGTTGGGGCTCCATGGAAGTGATTTAGGTGCTGTGCTGGGGCTTCCTTGGCCCCGTCTGTTCGCTCACATCCCACGCGGCATCGTCGAACCACACCCGTCCTGTCTTGGCACCAACCGGCCGCAGCCACCCCTGGACCGCGTCGCTGAGAACAACGATCCCGACTGTCCTGCCATCTGCCGCCTCGAAAAAAAAAATGCCCGGGAGCGCCAGGTTTGCTCACCTGCCCCTGAGCACCAGTGGCCCGCTCGACTGCGCCCTGACCGGCACAGCGCTGCTGAACCACCCCTTTTTCAACAAAGGCACCGCCTTCACCAAAGATGAGCGCCGCAACTTTGGCCTGTCCGGCCTGCTGCCCCAGAATGTCCAGTCCCTGGAGCACCAGGTGGACCGCGCATACGCCCAGTACTCGGCCCAGGCCGACGACCTGGCCAAGAACTCTTTCCTGACATCGCTCAAGGAACAAAACGAGGTCCTCTTCTTCCGTCTCCTCCACGACCACTTGTCAGAGATGTTCAGCGTCGTCTACACCCCGACCGAGGGCGATGCCATCCAGGACTACTCGCGCCTCTTCCGCCGGCCCGAGGGCTGCTTCCTCAACGTAAACGACGTCGACCGCGTGCGCCACGACCTCGCCCAGTGGGGGCGCCCGCAGGACGTCGACTACATCGTCGTCTCCGACGGCGAGGAGATCCTCGGCATCGGCGACCAGGGCTGCGGCGGCATCCTCATCTCGGTCGCAAAGCTGACCCTCGCCACCCTCTGCGCCGGCGTGCATCCGAACCGCACCCTGCCGGTCGTCCTAGACTGCGGAACCGACAACGAGGCGCTGCTCGAGGACCCGCTGTACCTCGGCCTGCGCGAGCGCCGCGTCCGGGGCGAGCGCTACGACGCCCTCGTCGAAGAGTTCGTCAGCGCCGCCCGCGACCTGTTCCCCCGCGCCTACATCCACTTTGAGGACTTTGGCTTGTCCAACGCCCGCCGCATCCTCGAGCGGTACCGGCCCCGCGTCCCCTGCTTCAACGACGACGTCCAGGGGACAGGGTGTGTCGCACTGGCGGCCATCATGGCAGGCCTGCGCGTCGCGGCGGGCGGCGACAAGGAGACATCTGGCCTGGCGGGCCTGCGCCTCGTCGTGTTTGGCGGCGGCAGCGCGGGCATGGGCATCGCGGACCAGGTGCGCGACGCCGTCGCCGCCGAGCGCGGCGTCTCCAAGGCCGAGGCCGCGCGCCAGGTCTGGATCATCGACAAGCCGGGCCTGCTCACGACGGCCGTGGACACGGACGGCGCGCAGGCGGCCTACGCCAGGCCCGAGCAGGAGTGGCGGGGCAAGCCCACGGACCTGCTGGGCGTCGTGCGCGAGGTGCGGCCCAACGTCCTGGTCGGCACGTCGACGGTGCCCGGCGCCTTCACGCGCGAGGTGGTCGAGGCCATGGCGCAGGGCGCCGAGCGGCCCGTCATCATGCCGCTGTCGAACCCGACGCGGCTGCACGAGGCCGTCCCGGGCGACCTGCTGGCGTGGACCGGCGGCAGGGCGCTCGTCGCGACGGGGTCGCCCTTCAAGCCCGCCAAGGGCCCCTGGGGAGAGGGCGGGCGCGAGATCGAGGTCGAGGTGGCCGAGTGCAATAACTCGGTCGTGTTCCCGGGCATCGGGCTCGGCTGCGTCCTGAGCCGCGCGCGCCTGCTGACGGACCGCATGCTGGTCGCCGCGGTGCGGGAGCTGGCGGCCCTCAGCCCGGCGCTCGGGGACCCGACGGCGCCGCTGCTGCCGGGCGTCGAGGCGGTCAGGGACGTGAGCGTCGCCGTCGCAAAGGGAGTCATCAAGGAGGCCGTGCAGGAGGGCGTCGCGACCGAGGAGGGCATCCCCGGCGACGACAGCGACCTCGAGGAGTGGATCCGCGAGCAGATGTGGGTGCCCGACTACCGGCCGCTCAAGCGGGTTGACATGGGCAGCGCCAGCAGGGAGGCCAAGGGGGAGCTCAAGATAGCGGGCAGCCTGGCCAAGTAGAACAGATTCACGTTGACGGGATGGAGTGCACAGAGACGGAATTGGACGGGCTTGCTTGTCGCCGAGTGCAGGAAAAACTTTCGAGGTGCAGACAGAGGGACGTGTCGATCCAGTTGCATTTGCTGCTACAAGACTGGAGCAGAGAGATGAATAACATTGTCCGCATGAACAAAGATGACCCGTACGAGGAGGTGGGCTCTACCCTATACCCGGCCTCCTTTGGGCAAATTGGTGCTCTTGGTTACCAGGATTGGGCGCTTATTCGATGCAGGTCATACAGTTCAACCACCCACAGCATTCTTTGTGCTTCGCACAACCCGTATTCACCTTTGTGCGACAGCTTTGTACGTGGTAGTCCAGAGTGATACCGTTTCTGAATTCAATGAGACTGGCCACATGACCAAGGCTATTGTCGGTGACGAGAGGGAGCACATCACAATGGAAACATTGCTGCTAACCGAGTCTGAACACCATCGGGCTCCATCAGTATACCCTGCAGTGTAATCCATTTGGTATGGCGTTACAATTAGACACTTCCATCATGATTTGGGCAGATGAGGTGGCTGGGGCTTTTTCCTCTGCCGCTTCTCTCGAACAAAAATATTGATGTAGCTCAGTGACTTCAAGTGTACAAGGGGCAGGTCAGGAAGTGACTTGTTGGTGGGGTTCGAACGGAAAACCAGCTTTCCCGTAACCCAGCACCACACTAACCAATCCTCCCATTGCCTGACGCAAAATTAACCTGTTCCCGTCCAGGCCTATGAAAATGCCTACGAGCTTTCAGGACATCGAAGTATGTATGGCCACCCTCGCCAACACATGAGCCTTTGCTTTCGAAAAAGCCAGTTCAGGTCTATTGCAGCTCAAAAAGCACGGGAACCGCATCGAAGATGCCTCCAACCATAGGTCTCTCCTATCAGACAAGGCCCGAGAAGCACACATCGAAAAGCTCAGTGAGCTCGTCGAAGACATGGAGCTTGACCGCGCGGACACGCTGGAAGCTGTTGAGAAGTGCTACGAAATCTGGCCATTCTTGGATGTGAAAGATTCCTGCGCTCATATCGACGATTTTTGCGCCAGGCAGGATGCGCATGTGAAAAGTGCAAAGAGCATTAGCGACGCAGAGGCATATATCAAAGCCGTTCGCAGTCTCGCTGTAGAACTCAAACATTTCATCCCGGTTGCTAAAGTTCTGGAATACCGGGTAGGGAAGGTCGGGAAGGAGTTCAAGGAATGCAATCAACTAACCGGGGGCTATTGCCAAAAGCTCGTGGACGGGGGCTTCAATCTCCTCTCATTCGTTACAGCTTGCGCAGCTTTACGAATTGGCAGTCAGAGAGCTGGAGTGAAAGCCCATTTTTCCGCGGTGAAGCATGCTTCTTGGAGTGCATGGAGATCGACTGCTTTTGTTTTTGATGGAAAACAAGCTGCTCCCAGCGCTAGAACAACGATAGGTTAATCTCGAGCCAGCTATGGCGGACGGCGTGACTGGTTCTTCTTCATGCCGCTCCACCTCCTTTCGTTTCTACAAGCAATCATTCTTTACTCTGGCAAGGATGTTTCACTGCCCAGCTGAGTCTGAGCATATAAGGCTGGCTAAGTTGTAGACTTTTGGTTGCAAATGTGGAGCTAACACTCACACAACGAGAGAACATCCAAATCCTCCCGTTTTTCGATAATCTACTCCTGCCCCAGCCCGCTACAATGCCACCGAACGCTTGGGATATCGAAAATCGCATGGCCATTATCGCCGCCAACAAAGCCGGTATTTGCAGCACAGCCAGGAGTGCGGTGTGGACATTTCTCCAGTGCGAAACGCGCATCCAAGTTCACTGCGAGGATCCGCATCAACAGGCCGCTGCGGTTGACACCCAAAGGGAACACGCCAATGAGCTCCACCGGCTCTCCGAGCTTGTTGAGCTTGAGAGCCCTCGCTTGGTCGACTCGGTCAACAACTGCCACATGTACGTGTCGCAACTTTGGGCCAACAATCAGAATCACGCCGCGTGGCTCAACAACTTCTGCGCCTGGCAGGCCCAGCACACAAAAATTGCAAAGGAACGCAATGACCTGGCGGCGTATTGCAGAGACCTCAGCCGGCTCAACAGGGAAATAGCAGCAGGGATGCCGATGATAAAGGCCATGGTGGACCGGCTGCTCACCCTGTGGGAGGAGCTTTGCGAATGCAGTGAGATGACTGGGGATTATTGCCAGAAGCTCGCTGACGGGACCCCGTGCCACCACTATGCACACCTTGCGTGGCTCTATGAGTTGGCCGTGAAAGAGCTGGAGGAGGAATCCACATTTTTGGGCTAAAGTAGGTCCTTCGTAATTATTGCATGGCCGTCAGCTGCCAGAATATCCTCTTCATGGCTGCGTCTAATTGTTTTCCAGGTGCATTCACTCGCCCCTCCAGCAAGCATGCTTGACAATCTGATCTGTCCAAAGCATATAAGGTGGGTGAAGTTAGTAATTAATTAGTTGGCTGCAAACGTAATCCAATTCCATGCACATCTCTCCGCCGGCTTAATGGCACTTCCACCTTAGCCGTAGCGCTTGGCTATCCACTATGCTGTGCCTCCTAGTTGTGTCATAGACCGTACCAAACAGCAATCCAACCAATCGCATCCCCTACCTTGTTTTGTTGCTCAGGCTCTGCATGCCTATCTCCACTCTTTCCACATCTACTCACGTCAACTGCTCGTTCCATCTCGCTTGGAATTTTACAATAACATGCTTTTGCAGTCTGTTCTGTTCGTAGCCGTATGCGGCCCGGTGGCGGGCCGACCGAGAATAGTCAATAATTAAAAGCACCAGGTCAGCTTGCATCGCTTGGCTTCTCTTTATCCACCAATTAGAAAAGCCTGTTTTCCTCGTGCCGCTCTTCCCGATTGTGGGCACAGATTCCGTGCTGACGTTGGCCAAAGGCACCAAGAAGTGCCGGTCCACCTTTCAAGTTACATGCATATCCCTTTGCCGGAGATGATCATCCAACTTGGGCAGACAGCCTCAGTAGGTCAATCGAATCAAACACATTCTCGGGGTTAAATCTGACAGCCCAGATGCTTTGAGCTGCTGGTCAGAGTCTGGGCACTTGTGAGTCTGAGACTTTCTCCTTGGAAACATCAGCAACTTCGGGGGATCTGCGCTCATGTGCTGACATATTATGCCTTTTGCGTTTCTGCGCCGACCCATCCGTACATTGGCCCCGTTTCCAGCGAATCAAGGGCTCTGCCTGGGCTTCAATGGGAAGAATACCGTTGCTTGGGCCAATTTTTCGTATGCCAGAGACTGAGCGGAGCGGTCTTGGGAAATTTTGGCATACGCCATATCGTCACATCGACTCACAGTAGCCTCTCCAGTCCGCGGTGCAAAGAGGCTTTGACGATGTGTATAAAAGAGCAGCGAGTTGCCCTCACCTCTTCTAGTTCAGGGAAGACTCCAGCACTCAGAGCAGCAAGCAGCCAGCACGGAGAAAGCAGCAAACAAGGACTCATCGCACACAAGTCTCTTCAGTCCATACCCTGTACAGGATTCTTCTTTGAACTCGGTTCTTCAAGATGCTCTTCACCAAGCTCACCGCCATCCTCGGCCTCGCTGCCGGCCTCACCTCTGCCGTGAACATCCGCTTCTACACCGGCAACAACAGGTGCTCGGGCTCCTCCACCTCGTGCAGCGACATCAGTAGCAACGTCTGCTGCAACCGAAACGGGGCCAACGCGCGCAGCATCCGGTTCGAGATGAACCGCCGCATCCAAGTCCGCGGATACGCCGGCGGCGCCTGCAACAACATCGTCATCAGGCAGAACGCCAACCCCCCCTTCTGCATGAGCCGCGGTGACGGTGGCACCTTCACCGGAGCCGGGTGGGGCGAGCCCACGCTGCGCAAGCGCGGCCTCCTCGAGGAAGCGCCCGAGCAGTGCCCCGCCGGCCAGGAGGCCAACTGCAAGGAGACGGTCAGGCCCGACAGGGTCAGCATCACCGACGGGACCGAGTACGACGTCAAGGACCTGGACGAGGCCAAGTACGAGGAATTGGTATGTTTCAAGTTCTAGTATTACCCGCCCCATAAACTTGCATCTTGGGGAAGCTAACCAAAGACTTGTCGTTCTTCCAATTAGTACGGAAACTTTCTCTTTTACTATTTCTCCTTCGCTCACGCCCCTTGACATTCTTCTCTCCATCGCTTGAAGCTGGTGTAGATCCCTCGCTTCTACTCCTGAAGTATGTCTTGCTAACAAACATTGTTAATCCTAGCGTCAACGCCGCCCTCGCCGACTCCTTTGCTGCTGCCGAGGACGTTCCGGAGGAGTTCCAGGCTCTGCGCGTCGCTGTCTAGAGACAAGCAAGCGCGGGCTCTTGGTCTCTGGGGGACCGCGGCTGGAAGCATCCTTCATTTACAGATCAGAAAATGGAGAGGATTGCGCCGGGGAAAAGGTGATGTTGTTGTTGCATCTTCATTCCAGCTGCGTGCGGGCATGAGCTCTCTGCCTGACAAGTTATTCTTGCCTGCACGGGCGGACCGATACTCGGAACCGGGGGACCCGGTTTCAACAACCCATGGTTCTAATTTCTGGTCCAGTGTGAATACATAAACTCGCTGGGTCACTGGTAAAGAGTTGATTTTTACAACCGCTAGATATATTAGGCTAGATTAGGTTTATTTAACGTCAGTAACGAGTGGTTTCCTACTCCCGTCTTGCCATGTCATTTTCAAAGTGCCAGCAATAACCAGATAATCCAGACACATGGTATAACCCAACGGCAATGATCACGGCAGCTGGCAAAACCAGCTCTGTTAGTTAGTAGGATCTGAGACTCGTGGAGCCGAAAACCTCCGGACGCAGAAAGCCAGTGTAGATGAAAGATTAATGCAGAGTGCCCGAGGCTCTCCGCCCTTGTATACACGCATGATTCACCTGCATCAGGTCACCTCCGTTACGCCAAATCCTATAAGCCATGCCACTTGAAGCATGTTCTCCTGGTTGTCCGGCTTAGATCATTCATTTTCACGTATGCTGATAATGGCAGCGATAGTTTGTACAAAGCGGAAAAGAGAGGCATATATTTGACCAGTATACAAAATATCGACCGTATGTACATCACAGGCTACTCCACCCTTGCTGCCGCCCCGCTGGCCATCTAGGAGAGGTCGCGAGAAAAGCTCTTGAGGGTCACCTGGCCGCCGAGGGCCTTGGTGGCAAAGTTGAAGGCGGCGAAGCGGTAGCCGGTGAAGTAGTTCCACTCGTTGATCATGGTGGACGCGCCCAGGCGGGTCCAGTTGTTGCCGTCGGTGCTGTAGCTGAAGACGGCCTGGCGGACGGGCGACTGGCCAAAGGCGGGCGTGATGTCGGCGGCGACGCGCAGCCAGACCTCGGAGCCCGACACCTGGGGCCCCGTGGCAGACACGGTTCCCTTGGACTGCGTCGGCCAGCCCTGGTCCGAGGTGCCGAGGTTGACGCTGTTGACCATGACGAGGGTGGCCGCGGAGCCGGACTTGTGCACGCCAATGTAGGCGCCCTTGTCGCGGAACAGGGCGGCGCCGGCGCGGTCGCCGTCGCGCATCTGCGAGATGTCGAGGCGGAAGGTGGCGGTCGACTTGGGCCCCAGGATGCGGTGGGTCAGCGTGTTGCGGGCGGTGAAGAGGTCGTCGGTGACCGTGGCCGTCTGCAGGACCAGGCCGTTGCTGAGGCGCCACTTTGTGTTGTCCGGGTTGTGGTTCCACTCCCAGTGCGGCGACAGCTCCGAGCCCGAGAAGTCGTCGCGGCGCTGCGTGTCGGGCACCGTCTTGGAGGTCTGCACGGGATTGGGGTACGAGGTGCCCCAGCGGCCCGACGAGTCCTTGACCAGCTGCGGCCAGCCGTCCGACGACCACGTCAGGGGCGCCATGACGGGGATGCGGCCGCCCGGGTAGGCGTCCAGGAAGGCAATGTAGTTCCACTTGCCGTCCTTGGTCTCGACCATGCCGCCCTGGTGGGCCCAGCCGGCGTTGGCGAGCGGGCCGGGCACGTTGTCGAAGAGCACGCGCTGCTCGTAGGGGCCCCAGGGGCTGCGCGACCGCAGCACCCACTCGCCCGACGCGACCTTTGTCGGCACGATCCAGTAGTAGCCGTTGATCTTGTACATGTGGGCGCCCTCGATGTAGGCGCCGTTGGGGGCCGAGTAGACCTGCTGCGACCGCACCTCGCTGAGGCCGTCGGCCGACAGCTGGGCGACCTGCAGGTTGGTGCTGCCGTAGACGACGTACATGGTGTCGTTGTCGTCGACAAGCAGGCCGCAGTCGTAGTAGCACTTGTTGATGGTGCCGCTGCGCTTCCAGTCCCACTTGGACACCTCGCCGTTGTTGGCGCCGGCGCCGCTGCCGGCCGACGTGTAGACGTACGTCTTGCCGGTGCTCTGGATGCAGCCGATCCAGTAGAAGACGTCGTTGGACTTGCGGTAGCGCAGGGTGCTGGCCCAGATGCCCTTGACGTAGGCGCGGTCCGAGGCCGAGTTGAGGTTGTAGCGGTTCTCAAAGTCGAGGCGCGGCACGCTGTGCGTCACGGGGGTCCAGTTGACCAGGTCGTACGACTTGTGCACGGGCGCCCCAGGGCTGTAGGCAAAGGTCGAGCTCGAGTAGTAGAAGACGTCGCCGACCCGGAAGACGTCCAGGTCCGGGAGGTCCTCCCACAGGATCGGGTTCTGGTACGTGGACGACTGCCGCGAGGCGAGGAGGGGCGACGCAGGCGAGACGTTCAGGGGCGAGCCCAGGGCCTGGCCGGCGAGCAGGCCGGCGAGGGCGAGGGTGACCATGTTCCGATACATGCTGGCGGGACGCTTGGCTTGCCGGCTTCGGTGGGGAGGCGCGCGCTGTTCGCTGGCGACGGCTGCCATGGCGGCATTTCCTGGCCGCTCGGGAGGGCGGCGCCCCCCGACTTATACCTGCTGGCCGGCCATGCTGCGGCGAGCCCAATTATCCCGGCACGACCCTAGCGTTGCAGGGCGGCTCAATTCCACGTCGCAGAAGCCCCTCTCGCGGCGCTTGTTTCCCCGCGGCCGCGCGACGGATGCGACTCTGATTCGAGCGCATGCGCCAGCCGGCGGGCCCATTCGAGCGTTCGCGAGGGGAAGGCCCGGGGCCGTTTTTGCGAATGCCGGCTGGGGAAGCCCTTGGAAGCGCGACGTCACAGGGGTTTCTCCGCAGGTCTCCGCAGCCTCCGCAGCCTCCGCAGATGGACTGGGCTAGTGGCTGCGGGCGATCCTCCGCGACCAGCTGGGAGAATTGAAGCGACCAATTGGGGAAATTGGCCTGACAAGACGACGGGCGCCATCCCGGCTGTTGGATACGGGGCCGCTCGAGTATTTCCACCAGACGGCTGTGTGAATCCGTATGCATTTGCATTTTCTCCGCTCCTTCAAGCAAGTGGACGTGGCGTGGCCGTCGGCCTTGGGTGGCTTTCTCGTCGTCGCGCAGGACAAAGCGTGGCAGAAAATTGGTTATAACCCCAAGGAAATTGACAGTTTGCTGACTTCCATATCGTTGCCTCTTTTGTGTGCTGGGATAGTCGTCGTGGCCGCCAGATGAATTCCTGGTAAAGTCTAAGGGACATGGAATTTAGACATTGGAGAGCACTGCCCACGACAGCACAGATGCGGCCAGGTAAACTTCGTTGCACTGCATCGTATCTTTTCCCATTCACAGACTCCCACTCTTCACTATGGAATTGCGGCAGGCAGAACGGCCTCTACGGATATTCTGTGGCCATTAAAGTCTCAGATCCTCGTATAAGAGGGGCTTGGCTGCAATGGACCTGGGCCGCCATGTGTGTAGAGAGCCAACCCAGATCGAGAATCAGAGCCGAAGGGTAGCCGACACGATGGCCATCTACAGCGATCCCGGTCAAGGCGACGGGCCGCAGCCGAAGATGCCGACAGATCCAGATGCTTGGAAAGAAAAATGGGAGGTGCGCCTAGAGGTGCCCAAGACACCAAACAAGCAGCACCACCATGCAGAGGATACCTCGCCCGGCGAAGCCCTCCAGCAGCGCTTTACCCTCGAGGAAGTCTCGCAGAGTGTAAACTCTCCACAGCGAGAGATCAAAGCCGAGGGCGCGTTGCGCAGTATCGTGTCGCCTACCAAGCGTCCCCGTGGTAAAAAAAAATAAGGCAGTCTTTGACAGCACGTACGAAGCGTCCCACAAATACCCGCGACCCGCAGCGCTTCTGGAACAGCAGAGCCTTGACGAGAGACTTCAAGGGGAGAAGCGCTCCGAGTATCTGGCTGAAAACGAACCCAAAGTCCTGCGAGACTCGTGTCAGGAGGTCGTCATTTGGGAGACGGTGGTGGAAAAGGACACCGATATCTCTGATAAAAAGACCACGAGTGAGCTCAATTTCCAGTGCTCAAACTGGCAGAGAGTCTGACAGTCCAGCCCCAATAGGATTCCAAAAGTACCGCATCGACACGGCCAGAGACTTGGACAAGCACCTCTATCGACCCGGAACCATTTCCGAGGCCGAGACCGACCCCATGACGCGGGTCATCCTTGTGGCCCCAGATGGACACAAGGGTCTCCTCCCGTGCGGTCGGGAGATGCTGAACAAACTGCTCGCCTACTTGCAGGTCGACCACAGCTTCGCCGAGGCCATCAAGTCCTTCGAGTCCACGCCGGGGCGGGCGCGCCGGCTCGCCGCCGACTTCTGGAGCCACAGCACAGCGTCGGCGCCCGCAGACCAGCTGGTCAAGCTCGGTAGACAGGGCCGTTCCGGGAGCGAGCTGCACATGTCGTTCGCGCTGCACACGATCTGGCCGGACGACTACGGCAGCTGGCCGATCGGGCAACGGGCGGTTTATGCCTGGTTCGACCTGGAGACGGGAAGGTCGGCGTGGCTGGTCTTGGGCGACGGCGGCGGTGACGGCTGGGAGGGCTGCTCGGCGCAGCAGCGGATCCAGACGATGCTTGACAGCCACTCACGGACGGAAGATGACCCAGCCAGGGATGACGGGGAGTCAGTGCCGAGGCGCTTTGGGGCCTTCCTGGAGCAGTATCTGTTCTTCACTGCCTGGTGCGAGGAGAACTGGAGAGAGCTCGCGGCCGTCATTGACACCGAAGTCGCTCAGATCCTGGAGCGCGCGCAGGGCAACCAAGGCCCCGTCTGTCTGGGCCGTGGCATCGAGGGGACTCCATCACCCTTTCCGTCGGCGCCAGTGAGCCCTGGAGCGGCGCGAAAGACGCATCGACCGAGCCTCAGTCGCTCGACGGGACGTGGCCGATGGGCCAGAAACGGTCGCTGGATAGAGCCGGTTGGCAGCATTGCTCAGGCATTCACAATGCCCAGCCTAAGCATGGAGGATTTGCTGACTCGGGACGCGCGAGGGGCGGCGCCGGCTATGAACGCCACTGAAGACCAGGCCGCCAAGAACTCGATGGAGATCAGGAAGAATGCCCGACGAGAGGTGGCCCTGGAGGCGCTCTGCTACGAGGATGTCCAAACCCTGCACGCCATCTGGGTCAAAGTCAACGCCGCGACCGAGGCATTGGTCCACAACGTCGAGGTCCTTAATGAAACGCAGCGGTTCCTCACGAAGGAGATAAGCCCAGACTGGGCCATCATGGACGAGAACAGGTACAAGCTCCGGAATGACATCATGAGCCAGGTCACGAAGTGGCAGGGACACACCACCCGACACCGACACAGCCTGGATATGATGTGCATGAGGATGGTGGGCGCGGCCAAGGTGATTGCTGGTGGCGCGCAGCGGGTAGGTCGCGCCGTTGCAGAGCTATACGCGCAGCACAGGCGTCCCATTCTCCCAGGCTGAGTTGTGGCCACCAAAGCTGACAAGGACGACAGTACGAGGGGTTACTCCAGCACAAGATGCAGATCAAGAACGACAGCCTGCTGCGAGAGATTTCAACCACACTCGCAAGGCTCCTCAGGCAGGCCGAGCAGGAGATTCCGGGTACGGGCGAGGCTGGTCGTAGCAAAGGAGCGAGTAATGTCGCCTCCAGCAGCGGCATCTCGAGAGGCGGCGATTCCGGCCAGGGGAGTGCGAAGCCCAGGCTGACTGGCTGGCGAGAGAGCGCGCTGCTGGCCATCATCTTCTGGCCGACAATCGCTGCGGGAGTCGTAGTGATCGTCTCCATCCTCCAGGTTCTCGTCGCGGTGCCGTTCTGGATGTGCAGATGGTTCTTTGGCCTGCTGTTCGGCTGAGCAGGCGCGTGGCGGCCAAGAGGCGGTGAAAGGCGTCGGGGCAGCCGAGATTGTGCCACTGGACGGGAGTCAGGAAGGGAGGTTACGGAGGGGTCTTGTACGTATCACCTAGACAGTTGGCCAAGGAAAGGTGAGCGGCGCGCGTGTCTCGGGATGCCGCGTGCGGCGCCCTGCCGTTGCATCCCATCTCACGCTCCAGAATGCGAGGCGTCGATTGGGAAAATCCAGGGCGGCTGGACTGGGGTGCGCGTGCAGATGCCCCGTCGACGTGCGTCGATTTCTCCAGAGATGAACCAGGGGCCTGAAGCTTGTGTGGGGACGCCAAGTGGGTCCGAAAGGGGGAAGCTTGCGCATCGGCGAACGCGGTCGCGGAGGCCTGTCAAACACAAACATCCCATGCTGTCCAAAGGACAACATCGACCAGCCCTTCGCAGTCTTTTCTCCGACCCCAGGTCTCGCGAGAACCCACAGTCCGACCCGGACACCAACCCGCATCAACCCAAGCCGCTTATTAGCCTTGCTTGCCCAACAAATCGCTGTCTGTAACTCTTGCCTGGAGCAACTCGCAACCGCAGCGCAATTATGGCCGAACAGGACACCAAGGCCCCTGAGGCTGTCGCCACCACCACCGCCGCCCCTGTCGCGGAGCCTGTCGTTACTGCCACCACCGAGGCGCCTGCGCCAGCCGCGCCGGCAGCGACTGACGTGCCGGTAGCGACCGAGACAGCTGCCGACAAGCCAGCTGCTCCGGCCGAAGCGGCGGCTGAGAAAACCGACGAGCCGGCGCCTGCCCCCGCCCTTGCCCCTGCCACCACCGAGGCTGCCCCGACGGTCGAAGCAGCTCCAGCCGCCGCCGAGGCCCCGAAGGCCGCTGAAGAGAAGGCCGCGGAGGAGAAGACCGAGGCTCCGGCCGCCGCTCCTGTCCCCGCCGCGGAGCCGGCCGCTGAGGCTTCGAAGGAGGCCGAGCCCAAGACCGCCGATATAGTCGTCCCCGTTACCGCCGCGGCTGCCGCGCCCGCCGCCGAAGCCCCCAAGGAACCCGAGCCAGCGAAACCCGCCGCCGCGCCCGCCGCAACCACCGAGACCAAGACCGAGACCCCTGCGGCGGCTGCTGCGGCTCCGACAGTCTCGAGCGCCATCAAGGACCTTTGGACCGCGGTGCACGCGCACGCGCACAAGGAGATCTGGGGAGTGACGCTCGCGGACCCGGAGACGCACATCCCCTCGCAGATTATCCTGCAAAAGTACCTCAACGCCAACGACGGCGACCTGGCCAAGGCCAAGGACCAGCTGGTCAAGACGCTGGACTGGCGCGCCAAGACGAAGCCGCTGGAGCTGGTGCAGAAGAAGTACAGCAAGGACAAGTTTGGTGGCCTGGGATATCTCACCTCGTACGCCGCCGAGGAGGTGAAAGGGCCCGAGGGCAAGGAGGTCTTTACGTGGAACATCTACGGCGGCGTCAAGTCCATCGACGAGACGTTTGGTAATATGCAGGAGTATGTCGCATCCTTGCCTCTTTTTTTTTCTTTTTTTTTTATCTGTGCATGCACCTAACTCGTCAATCGGCGTGGCCCCTGTCCACTCTCCACCCCGATCTTCTTCTAACCTTGTAATTCTCCGAACCCCCCAGATTTGTCGACTGGCGTGTGGCGCTCATGGAGCTGGCCGTCCACGAGCTCTCCCTCGCCACGGCGACGGAGCCCATCACGGCCGAGCTCGACCCGTACAAGATCTACCAGGTGCACGACTACAAGTCCATCAGCTTCCTGCGGCAGGCGCCCTCCGTCAAGGCGGCCAGCAAGGAGACCATCACGATCCTGGCCGCCAACTACCCGGAGCTGCTCAAGGAGAAGTTCTTCATCAACGTGCCCGCCGTCATGGGCTTCATGTACGCTCTCATGAAGCTGTTTGTGGCCCCAAAGACCCTCAAGAAGTTCCACCCCATGAGCAACGGCGCCGCCCTGGCCAAGGAGTTTGGCGCCTCCAAGCTTCCGGGCCTGGGCGAGAAGCTCCCCAAGGAGTACGGCGGCAAGGGCCCCGAGCTGGCCTCGGTCGCCAAGCAGACGGCCCTTGAGTGATTGAGAGACGTAACGACTGGCTGTGTTTACTCAAATTCTCCCCGCGGCATAAGAGGCGGCGATGCTTTTCTTCGCCCGGCTGTCTGTTGTCTTTTTAAGCATGTGATACCGTCTTGTCTGCCATCTTCTGATTGTTCCTTCCTTTACTGTACCTTAAAGATATCCACGCCAATGGCCTCGACCGAGGCCGTTGTACAAACTATGTAGTCGACGACCGATTGACTCGGAGAATAACAATGGAAAGTTATTCAAACGCCGAACATCCCGGGGATTTGCTAATAGCTTTTCAGCTGTGACGATTCGCGCAAGCTCCAGTGTCATGTGTATCCGCAAGGCGCACGGCGTGCGCGTTGAAGCTGTTCCTGGTTGGTGCCACGGGGTGAGCATGCACAGCTGCCAAGTCCAACTCGCGTGCAGCGGACAATGCGAAGCGACCGCCTCGGCTATCCATGCAATTGGGGCGACGCGGCACATGCCCGATCGGGCAACAACTTTGGCCCAATGTTTCGGCTGGATTGAAAGCTTGCCGGCGGGCTAACGACTCGGCTGCATGAGGACGGCGTTAGACCCAACTGTTTCTCGGGGGGTGGCCTGGGGCATGGACGCCGAATGGCCCGATGTTGGGACGGACGGACGGGCAGGCTAAAATCGTTCTGCACCGACAATCCGACATGAAAGGAAACAGCCGTAGTGCTTACCGGCCTCCCCTCCACGAGCTCGGGGTTTGGCAGATGGGCCACGCGTGGGAATCGCTGGCTGGTGGACGGGCGGTTCGCACCAAGGCATGGGGAAAGGGAGCTAGCGAGTCCAGATAAGGCAAGGCAAGGCTGCTGCGGGACAGCACTGGAACCCCAGCCATTCAGCCGGGGCAGGGTTGTGAAGACTAACAGACACCTGTGCATGGCCTTTAATTCGCGGCACTTGGCCCGACGTCTAGGAAAACAGAAATAAGAACAAAAAAAACCTGACCATGTTGCACGAGAAGGATCATGCATATCTGGCAGAGTCCCAGCCTTATCATCCATCCCTGCCCAGACAGGCAAGAGGACGGCGGTCACGACGGAACGGAATGCGACGGTGGGGCGAGATTGAGATGGAACGGCACAAGATAGATTAAATCTGACCTGGTATGGCCGTCGTCCTCTGACGGAGCGGAGCGGGGCGAAGGCGGCTTGTGGTTTGCTATTCCGAGCCTCTGTCTGAGCTTGGCTAGTTGGGGTGCGTACTGTGCAGCTTGTTGCTTGTTGCTCCGAGGTCTTACCCGAGCTCGGCTGGTTGGTCGGTCGGTTGGTTCGTCGGGGCGCGCGTACTGTGTGGGATGATGGAGGTCTGTGGCACAGGGCTCGGAACGATTCATCTCCCCGATGGGTGCGTTGCCAAGGACGGCCGGAGCTTTGATGAAATCCGGAGAGCCCTGATTCTTGCCTTCGTTCATGTTGATGTGCGACAGGCAGAAGCCCGCAGACTCGAGACGTCTTGGTCACAGTTGCTTAGTGGCGCAATGGCGATAGGATAGGCACAGAAGATGCCTAGATAAGTGCGGTGCGATCGATGGTACGGATGCGGTGAGGAGGCTGGTGGGGATGCAATAGAGCCTCCCACGCGGCCCGCCAGGGGCGTCGTCGTATCGTTCCGTCGTATTTTTTTTCGCAACGACAGCCGAGTGGGCAGCGGGCAAGCAGCGCCCCTTGTTTGGCTTCCCTGATGCCGATTGCGATGCGCAGTGGTGCAGCCTCAAGTGGCACGGGGAGGGCCCTACCGGGCATTCGGGCGCATCGACGCTCCCGGCACTGGCAACATCCACACATCGAAAGCCCTGTTTATCTCAATATTGCGCTGATGGGATCGTGGCGATCAAAGGCAGGAAAGAAGCAGACATCCCGCCAAGATGCGCTTGCTGGACCTGCTGACGACTCTGAATCCACCTAGGACAGATATCCAAACAAGCAGCGGACTTGCGAGAAGATTCTTGTCCGATCGACAAGAGATTCGCAGACAGGGAGGACTCTGACCGCCTGGACAGGCGGGAGGGACGTGGACAGCTGCGTGGCTGGCCGATGGACACATGCAAGCACCGACGGGAGCCTCGTCACACTGGATTCTGGGCATTGCGCGCACGTTGAAATGAAGCATTCCATCGCGGTGGAATGCAGATTGCAGCGTGTGGGCGCGTGGGCTGTTTGCTCCGTGCCTTCCTTGTTCGCCTTCACGTCCTTTTTTTTTCTTTGTTTTTTTTTCTTTTTCTCCAGACGGGCGGGGCGGGGCGTCAAAAGATCTAGCCGAATTCCTTCTGCGGCTCTGACACCCCACCTACCAGGGCTGGTAAATCCAAGAAATTCCACTGTGCTGATGACATGGATGGTCGCTTGACAGGGGGGTGCTCTGTTGACGCCTAGCGGCTCTGGGCTGAAAACGGGGCACGCTACCGTATGCCGCGTATTGTGCACGTATCCAAATACGGACCAATCGGACAGGGGCTTCTTCATCGAGTCCGAAATTCGTCGACAGGGCCAGCCCACAGTTCTCTCCAAAAAGCGAGCAACTGGCCCCCTGGTTCGTGCCTTCCGCAGTTGAAGGCGTGCTCCTACCGAATCTGAAGCCCCACCGTCCCCTCCAGCCCTGTTGCTACTTGCTACCAGGCGTTCAGGAGAGACCTTTCTCGCCTGCGTCTTTTGGTTTATATTTTCTGGCCTCGCCACACACCTCCTTGCTACCGGCTCTTCAACAGCCATCGGCAAACCCCCAGACCGGCTTCGCTGGTGCTTAATAAGCTCTCTGCGCCTTCTTCTTGCTTTGGTCTTTTCCCACTTCACTCCTTCGCCCGCCTGGCAGCTGCTTAGGCAGTCACTCTTTCCCCACCGCGCCTGGAATTAACATCGCCTTTGCAGCCTCTCCGGGTTTCCTTGTGCCACATGCGATAGTGGCCAGCATTCTTGACGACCACGTCGGAGCTCCCCTGACTCTGAGCTTAAACCCTAAATAAAGCACGCACGCCTATCCCTGTCGGAGAACACGACACCACCACAGGCACTGGGGCACGAGCCTTGTTCAGCGGTCGGTCTGGAGGCCAGTGGCATGTCATTCACCATGGGCACTGGCGCCTGGGGCGACAACGATCGGAAGGCACAGGCGATGGGTTCACCGACACTTAACCGCGTGGCAAGCCGCGAACAAACTCCCGCCCCCGCACCAGAAATCATCATGGGCAACGATTCTTCCCCCGCCAGAACATTAACGGAGAAGGACGAGATGGCCGACCACCGGCGCACTGGCATATCCAGCAACGGCGCTTCCAGTGGGCCAATGGATACCGAGAAGGGCATGGCGACGGCCGGCCCCGAAACCGAGGTTAACACGGACGTTGACGAAGATGCCGCCGACTCGGAGACGGCACGCCGCAACGAGATGGTGCACGAGCTGGCGCGCGTCTACACCACGCGGTCGAACGCCGAGGGTGGCAGCGGCGCCAACAGCGGCGAAAAGGGCAATCCGTTCATCGTCGCCTCGTCGGATCCGGACTCGAGCCTGAACCCCAATGGCAAGAACTTCAGTGCCCAGGCCTGGGCGCGCGCCGTCGCCGACATGGTCTCGGCCGAGGGCGCCGCCTTCCGCACCAGCGGCGTGTGCTTCCAGAACCTCAACGTGTTCGGCTTCGGCGCCGCCACCGACTACCAAAAGACGGTCGGCAACGTTTGGCTCGAGACGGTCGGCTTGGCGCGGCGTGTCCTCGGCCAGGGCAAGACGCGCATCGACATCCTGCGCGGCTTCGACGGCGTCGTCCGCAAGGGTGAGATGCTTGTCGTCCTGGGCCCGCCCGGCTCCGGCTGCAGTACGCTTCTCAAGACTATCGCCGGCGAGACGGACGGCATCTACGTCGAAGATGCCTCATACTTCAATTACCAGGGTACGCTACCTTCATGTCCCATCTTTTAGTCGCACGCTACCGGAAGCCGGTCAATGTTGCATCGAGCTAGGGCCGTCGACCAGAAGACCCTGTTCGTGCTGTTTTGCCGCTAGCAACGAAACCAGGCCAGCGGGGCGTTGACAGCCGCCGCCTGACACCCCCTGTTCCCGCCATGCACGTTCGAGGCAAGTCACGGGAGCAAGCGACAATCGGCTAACACTATTTTTTCCAAACGAACAGGGATGACAGCGCAGGAGATGCACACGCGCCACCGTGGAGAGGCCATCTACACCGCCGAAGTTGGTATGTACCTGCCCCCTTGCCCGTGTGGCATGCAGGTCCCACGTACCTGCTGGGCAAATTCCAGGCTAACCCGGTCCCTTCGCAACAGATGTGCACTTCCCGCAGCTTACAGTGGGAGATACCCTGACATTTGCGGCACACGCCCGCGCCCCGCGGAGGATACCCGATGGCGTGTCCAAGACGCTGTTCGCGAACCATCTCCGCGATGTCGTCATGGCTATCTTCGGAATCTCGCACACGGTCAACACCCGTGTCGGCAACGAGTACATCCGTGGAGTGTCTGGTGGCGAGCGCAAGCGAGTGACCATCGCCGAGGCGGCGCTATCGGGCGCCCCGCTGCAGTGCTGGGATAACAGCACCCGTGGCCTGGACAGCGCCAACGCCATTGAGTTCTGCAGGACCCTCAGCATGCAGTCCCAACTCTTCAACACCACAGCCTGCGTCAGCATCTACCAGGCCCCCCAGGCCGCCTACGACCTTTTTGACAAGGCTGCTGTGCTGTACGAGGGTCACCAGATCTTCTTTGGTCGCGCCGACCAGGCCAAGCAGTACTTTGTCAACCTGGGCTTCGAGTGCCCTGCGCGCCAGACCACGCCCGACTTCCTCACGTCCATGACGTCGCCCCACGAGCGCATTGTGCGTCCTGGCTTCGAGGGCAAGGCCCCGCGCACGCCCCAGGAGTTCGCTGCCGCCTGGAAGGCCAGTGCCGAGTATGCCGCTCTGCAGGCCGACATCGAGGACTACAAATCCACCCACCCCTTCAACGGGCCCGACGCCGAGGCCTTCCGCGCCTCCCGCAAGGCCCAGCAGGGCAAGGGCCAGCGTCGCAAGAGCCCCTTCACTCTCAGCTACGGCCAGCAGGTCAAGCTGTGCCTATGGCGCGGCTGGATGCGTCTCAAGGGCGACCCCACTCTGACTCTCGGTGCCCTCATTGCCAACACAATCATGGCCCTCATCATCTCGAGCGTCTTCTTCAACCTCCAGATGACGACGGGTAGCTTCTACCAGCGTGGTGCCCTGCTCTTCTTCGCCTGCCTGATGAACGGTTTTGCTGCTGCCCTTGAGATTCTTGTCCTGTTCGCCCAGCGTCCCATCGTCGAAAAACATGCTCGCTACGCCCTCTATCACCCATCGGCGGAAGCTGTGGCTTCCATGATTTGCGACCTCCCATACAAGATCGGCAACACCCTTGTCTTCAACCTGACGTTGTACTTCATGAGCAATCTCCGACGAGAGCCTGGTGCCTTCTTTTTCTACCTGCTCGTTTCTTTCACGACCGTCATCGCCATGTCCATGATCTTTCGCACGATCGGTTCGACTTCGCGGACCTTGTCGCAGGCCATGGTTCCCGCCGCCGCAATCATTTTGGCTCTGGTCATCTTTACTGGCTTCGTCATTCCCATCAACTACATGCTCCCGTGGTGTCGCTGGCTCAACTATCTCGACCCTCTGGCATACTCGTTCGAGTCGCTGATGGTCAACGAGTTCGCGGGACGCCAGTATGAGTGTAACATGTTCATTCCCATCCCTGAGGTCGCTCGCGAGGTCGGAATCCCTGTGGATAGGCTTGGGCCATCCAACCGCGTCTGCTCGGCCGTCGGATCCGTCGCGGGGCAGAGCTTTGTTGATGGCGAAGCGTACCTCAACAGCAGCTTCCAATACTATGCGGTCAACAAGTGGAGGAACTTCGGCATTCTTCTTGGCTTCATTGTCTTTTTCGCGTGCACCTACCTGCTCACAGCCGAGACTGTGGCTGCAAAGAAGTCCAAGGGCGAGGTCCTCCTCTTCCGCCGCGGCCAGAAACCGGCCTCGCTGAAGGACACCAAGCAAGATGCCGAGTCAGGTTCCAAGCCGGCGGGTATTGTCACAGCCGCCACCGAAAACAAGGACGCAGGCTTCATTCAACGCCAGACCAGCGTCTTCCACTGGAACGACGTTTGCTACGATGTGAAGATCAAGAACGAGAACCGACGAATCCTAGATCATGTCGACGGCTGGGTCAAGCCTGGTACCCTCACGGCCCTTATGGGCGTGTCGGGCGCTGGCAAGACTACGCTCCTTGACTGCCTGGCTGACCGAACGTCGATGGGAGTCATCACGGGCGAGATGCTGGTCGACGGGCACCACCGCGACGCCTCATTCCAGAGGAAGACGGGTTATGTGCAGCAGCAGGATCTTCACCTTCAGACCACTACCGTCCGTGAGGCTCTCAACTTCAGTGCCCTGCTCCGCCAGCCAGACCACATTCCTCGCGCCGAGAAGCTAGCCTACGTCGACGAGGTCATCCGCCTGCTTGACATGCAGGAATATGCTGATGCTGTCGTGGGTGTTCCTGGTGAGGGTCTCAACGTGGAGCAGCGTAAGCGCTTGACAATTGGTGTCGAGCTCGCTGCCAAGCCTCCGCTGCTGCTTTTCGTTGACGGTAGGTTTCCTCCGATTCTTTTTCCCTGGGCGCATTTCTTCCCGAGACCTTGCCGCTAACTTTGACATCTTTTTTTTCCAGAACCCACCTCTGGTCTCGACTCGCAGACTTCCTGGGCTATTCTCGACCTGCTCGAGAAGCTGACCAAAAGCGGCCAGGCCATTCTTTGCACTATCCATCAACCCTCGGCCATGCTTTTCCAGCGCTTCGACAGGCTCCTCTTCCTAGCCAAGGGCGGCAAGACGGTTTACTTTGGCGATATTGGCGAGAACTCGAAGACTATGACCAGCTACTTTGAACGCAACGGCGGGTTCCCTTGCCCCAACGACGCGAACCCAGCCGAGTGGATGCTTCAGGTCATCGGCGCCGCGCCCGGAAGCAAGTCCGACGTCGATTGGCACCAGGCCTGGCGCAACAGCCCCGAATGCGCCGAAGTCCACCGAGAACTCGAACAGCTCAAGAACAACCCCAAGGACGTGCCACCGCCGACCGAAGACAAGGCCAGCTACCGCGAGTTTGCGGCTCCCTTCTACAAGCAGCTGGCCGAGGTGACGCATCGTGTCTTCCAGCAATACTGGCGCACCCCGTCCTACATATACTCCAAGGCTGCCCTGTGCACGGTCGTGGCACTTTTCATCGGCTTCGTCTTCTACAATGCTCCCAACACTCAGCAGGGCCTCCAGAACCAGATGTTTGCCATCTTCAACATCCTGACCGTCTTTGGCCAGCTCGTGCAGCAGACGATGCCACACTTTGTGATCCAGCGCGACCTGTACGAGGTGCGTGAGCGGCCCTCCAAGGCCTATTCGTGGAAGATCTTCATGCTCTCGCAGATCATCGTCGAGCTTCCTTGGAACACACTCATGGCCGTTATCATGTTCTTCTGCTGGTACTACCCCGTTGGCCTTTACCGCAACGCAATCGCTGCCGACCAGGTCGTTGAGCGCGGCGGCCTTATGTTCCTCTACCTCTGGATTTTCCTTATCTTCACCTCGACCTTTACGGATCTGATGATCGCTGGCTTCGAGACGGCCGAGGCCGGTGGCAACATCGCCAACCTGCTCTTCTCGCTCTGTCTGATCTTCTGCGGTGTCCTCGCTAGCCCGGACACGATGCCCGGCTTCTGGGTCTTTATGTACCGCGTCTCGCCCTTCACATATATCGTCTCCGGCATGTTATCCATCGCGGTAGCCAACACGCGTGTCAACTGCGCACCCAACGAGTACATGCACTTTGACCCGCCCCAGGGCAGCACCTGTGCCGAGTACATGGGCATCTACGCCAACGTCACGGGCGGATACCTCGAGGCCGGGACCGAGTCCCGGACCAGGGACTGCTCTCTCTGCCCCATTGGCGACACCAACCTCTTCCTCAAGAATGTGCACAGCAACTACGAGGACAGGTACCGGAACTTTGGCCTCATGTTCGTTTATATCGCCTTCAATATCGCAGCCGCTCTCTTCGTCTACTGGCTCGTCCGTGTGCCGAAGAAGAAGCTCACCGGGGACAAGAAGAAGAAGGTGTAGTGCAGCGACATACTCCGTATTTTCGTTTTCGCTTTCCTTTCCAGCCTTGTCCAATGCCTAATTGGATGTTCCCTAGAATCCTCCCAGTCCTTTGCGGGGTCCGCCAGGTTGCCTAACGTCTCCGATCTAGTGATGGAGTGACGTCCAGGCTATGTAACCATCAATTCATGTTAACGTCGAATATATGAAGCCTTGTACTCTCGTTTTTTTTTCTGCGGATAGATATCGGGCCCTTTAGAATCTTCCCTCCTACACATCTTCCTTGTACGTCTTTGCAATAATTAGCTTGAACGTTAGCATCCCTGTTTTTAGGGCGGGAATCGGTGGGGTAGATTCCACATGCAGGTAAAAGTACCTTGTGCAGATACATCCTGTGGTGTTATTAAATAAAGCAGACATTGAACACGAACATACGGATAAGCTAGGTTTCCCGTTGAACCTGTGTGAAGGGATTGAACATCAAGTATGCTATTGCTCTAGGTTGGATATATTGCAACAGAGCTTGTTCAAGTTGCGAATCCCAACTTTGCTAGCAGAAGATTGGTGGATGATATGGGCTGTTCCGTATGTTAAGACCGCCACCTACGACCATACCCACTAGCCCCTATGACCCCTTGTCCCAATACTGTTTGTTTGCTTATAAGATCTCGAGATCGAGGCCTACCCACAGCCACCAAATATAAAAACCAGCAGAGTTGCTCTGTCTCGGACTCACAGCACATGGCCCAAATCCGAGGCGACTGGCCACATACACTTCTCAGCAGATGCCCCACCTTGTCCAAGAACTTGTCCAGGGCTTGATGCATCCAGCGCGCCCTCCGTTCCCAAGCCAGCTGGGCGACGTCATCATACATGATTTTAGGTAGTGCACCCCGTGTACAGGACACGTTCATGTATATATACCCAGGCTCCAAATCTATGTAAGCGGCACATGTGCGCCTCAGCACAGATAGATGTCGTCCAGCCTCGCCTCCGCGTCGGCCAGCGCACGGTTTTCCGGACGCAGCTCCACCGCCTCTAGCGCCGCTCTGCCGTATCTCGCGATCTGGAAGGCGTTAAACACGGCCGTAACGTCGCGCAGTGGGTCCTCCTCCGGGTACCCGCAGCACTGGTTCGGGAAGAAGACTCCCGAGCGCGAAAATATGCGTCGTCGTTGTCGTCCGACTGTGCTGCCGTCGCCATCGTCTCGCCCGTTGTTGTCGTCGTCGTCGCAGCCTGGCAGAAACTGCTCCCGCAGGATCATCCCATGGAGGCGCGCATAGCTCTTGTCGGCATATTCGGTCACCAGGAAGAACAGCCCGCGCAGGGGCTCGTCGCCGCCCAGCTTGCGTTCCGCCTCCTCCTTGACCTCCGCGAGCTCCTGTGCGTCGTCGAAGATGGCCCAGACGCCGTGCAGCCTGCCGTTGCTCGGCAGGGGACGATCTCCCAAGGGGCGGGGCCAGGCCTGCAAGCCGAGCTGGTTGAAGAAGTGAGGCATTACGAAAAGGGGCAGCAGAACTCCCCGGAGGTGCAGCGTGGCGTCCTCGGCGTTTAGGGGCCAGCCGAACGTGTCGAGCCTGCCGATAGGCGGCGGGGTCGCCAGATGCGCGAGGTGGTCGCGCTGCGGGCCGTTGATGGGTGGATAGTCTATCGAGCGGCTGCTGGCCCACGACCATGTCGGGATGAATGGCTTTCTTTTTCGACCGCCGAGCGGGTGGTGCCCTTCTAGGGTGTTCGCCCTTCGCGCCAGACCCGGGATACCTGTTATCCAAAAAAGTTGGTACACGAAGTGGTTGTTTTCTTTTGTAGTAGAGGGCTGGTACCACATTCCGCAGTAGTAGCTGCCAAGCACTCCAGCCGCCATGCTGACCACCCCTGCCAGCGCGATGAGGCGGTCCGACGCGACGGTGAAGTCTGCTCCCGAGTAAGCAACGACGATTTTGCGCCATTTGACGAGGTACAAGCCTCGCTGGTCAGGGTTTATTGTTGTTTCAGGGCCGCCGTTGGTTGGTGCCTCACCCCTTGCGCCCGCGAGGAGAATGCTGAGGTGATCCGCGTCCAGGGGTGGCTCCAGAAGCAACGGGATGCCATCTGGGTACGTTTCGCTGCACGTGGTTGCGCTGCAGCGCCACCATGCCTGCGTCGCAGTCATGTAAAGCGTCGCCGGGGCGATGTGCACCTCCTGATGCACCCAGCCTCTCTCCATCAGCATCGAATCCGATACCTCGCAGATGAAGGCCCTTTTCGGATGCAGTGCAATGGCCCCACGTTCCGGGAGCATAGCGTTGCCGAGGGAGGAAATAACCGGCAGGAGGGGCTGTACGCGCCGCTCCCGCGGTATCATTCCCTCGCAGGCGGCGCTGGCGTCTGTCGCCGCGATGTTAATCAGGGCGCCGCCGTATATGTCGCCCATTATGCCGGCCTCGTGCTCCCAGTCAGCTGCCGAATCCTGGTAGATGCAGAGCGCATCGATCCACAGGTACTTTACTCCCAGCCAGCGGCAAATCTCGGCCGCGTCCTGGAAGGTCTGGGGCAGGGATGCCAAGGGTATGCCGGTGGTATGCAGTTTGTTTGCGTTTTCTCGCCGCAGCTTGGGCGGCTCCGGAATCGTCCAGCGGTGGCTCAAAGTGATATATGTATTTTGCCACCCCTTTTCCGGGACTTGGCGAAGCAGCACTGCTGCGTCGAGAATCTCAAGTACACGCCGCGGTTTTAGGCGGCGAGCACCCCGATACCTTGCGCATTGCCAATGTGCTTGGTTTTGGCAATCTTCCACCCAGCCGCGAACGAGGCCCGCGAGTTTCGAAGGGTCAGGTTTTGGGCAAAAGGACGTGCCGATAGGCTTTTCCACTGCAGAATCCTGGATGTAAGCATAGCACCACAAGGCCCAAGTTCGTGCTTCGGGAAGGCAGAACCCAACTTACACGGTGCGATTACAAAGGACAAACTGCGATGCTCTTCACGCAGTAGTTTCCCAACCCCGGCAGGCGAGGATAGGCTGAGCAAAAATACGTCCTCGTTCGTGCTATTTGGGATTGTTGGGATCCAACCCCCCCTCCCCCTAAACCGCTCGCAATTCCCCAGCTCCCAATGCGTCACTTCTTCGTCTTGCGTCTTCGGTGGACCCTGGTCGCGGCCGGCTCCGGCTGGTGCGAGATGTTTGCAGATAACGCAGCCGCTCTTGGCCGCGGATGCCAGTCCGCCAGAGCGGTGATGAACAAAGTAGTTCGGTAAGTCGAGGGAGGGCTGAGGCTCGGGGTCGGCGCTGAAGATGGCTCGACAGGCGTCGCACAGCGTCGAGGACGACGCGAGGTCGGCGATTGCGGCTTCATCGTCGAGGAGGCCGACAGAGCGTCCAGGATTGGACACCACTATCGGGCGCGACATGCTACGAACAATCGGGGTTCCGGGATACTCACTAACGCTGAGGTGGTTGTGCTCCGGTGGTCCATGGCGGGGAAGTTGCCTACGGCGACCCCGCAGCCAGCCTTTCTGTGCCTTGCAAACCGATCTACAGTGGGGCTGCAATCGAGTGGGCGCCTTGACCCCAAACACGCCAAAATACGGCAAAAATCTGTCGGAAAAGGACGTCAATATCATCATATTCGCCGTCGGGATAGGTCCCGATAGGCAATTCGTCCATCGAAATTTCCGTCATTTGAGCAAAGACCATGTTGGCCGCGCGAATTCCTGGGCACGCATGGACAGTCTCGCCACCCCAAAGCCTCAGTGAGACCTGGCCGTCCTCGGAACGCGGCCTTCGGGTGATCTCGGACTGGTGCCGTTTGCTGTCGACGGGTATCTGCAGGGAGGGAGATGAGAGAGCCCGGGAAGATATCCTGGTCTACTGGGGTGGGAAACCCCCCGATCCGTCGGAGGGCTGGCGCGCAATCCGGCGTGAATATCTCCCAGGGAATCGGGGCCACCGCGTGGCTGGAATCGTCGGGTTGATGATGCGCCCTTCTCGTTTTCACGTACGCCTCCTCGAGCGCGGACATGTCCGTGAGGCCGGAGAGGTACCGGTCCAGCGCCACCGCACCCGGCTCCTCCTCGTCGTCGCCGCGTGGGTGGCGTCGCAGGACCACTCCGAGCCCGAACCGGAGGACCTTGAGCCGCAAGTGACGCGCGGCGCACTTGGAGTAGTCTAGGCAGACGCGCCTGAAGAAGGCGCCGCAGATGTGTGTACTCAACGGATCCAGGCGCCGGAGGCTTGCGATGGAAAGGGTCATCGTTACAGTCGTACCTGGTGAGGTACTGGATGCTGACCACTGGGTGTAGGCGTAAGTCGACATCTGCCTTCTTGCAGTCGAGCTCGTAGGCGAGCGATGAAATCTTGCGCGTGATGTTGTAAGGTCCCTGGAGACGAGGGGCCTCCTTGCGATCCTGATGACCTTTGAGCTTATAGGCCTTGCCTTGCTCAAGCCACACCCTGCCTCCGACGTCGAATTCGACCGCTCGGTGCTTGGCATCATAGAGACGCTTGCTTTGGGCAGCGGCGATGTCGGAGGCGAGTTGGGCGTGATGTCGGGGATGCTATCTCATGTACTTCATGTCTTTCAGGCTGTTGGGGGTGTTGTTGCCTGTGAGACGATCAAAGGGCCCTTGCATCTTGAACCCAAACAGGTACTCATGCGGGCTTGTATCGATTGGCTCTGAGTACGCGTTGTTTAGATTCCATTGCGAAGCTGGGATCAGGTCGGTCCAGTCGGAGTTGGGGTTCTCGAAGGCATAGTAACGTATGGCCATCTCCACAACCTGGTTCTTGCGCTCCGACTGCCCATCGGCTTGCGGATGGTAGGCCGTTGTCATCTGCAGCTTAGTTCCAAAGGTTTTCCATATGCTGGTCCAAAACTCGGACACAAACTTGGCATCCCGGTCAGAGATGATGGCCTTGGGGCATGCCCAGTCACACGGGAGAAGATGACGGCCGAGTAGAGTGCCCCAGTCGCTTGCCGTATAGCGCCCGTTACCGGGGAGGATCATTAAGCGCTTGCACGATTTGCAAGTGACAGTGAGGAAGGCGTCGTAAGCGGCATGCTTGCGCTTAGATCCGAGGGCCCAGGGGGTGCTGGTCGATGACACAGTAGGTAGGGCAGTCACAAAGTCCATCGTGACGAGTCTCATGGGCTCCTCCGAAGCCTGGATGGGTTGGAGACTACCAGGGGGTTTCTGGTTGTTGATACGGACTCCTCCGTATTTATGGCATTTGGCCACGTACTCATCGACGAGGTGTCGCTTGCGGCGGAATTGGACGCCGTCGAGGGACTGCATTATCTATGTGCGGCTGAAGTGATATCGACTGTCGTGCGCGTCTTTCAGTATCGTGAGAATCTCGGTGGTCGGGACCACCAAACGTTCCGTGCCATCGTTGTTGCGGTTGTACAACAGTCCGTCGACGAGGCAAGAGGGGTGGCCGGCTTTGGAAGCGTTCAGCACGTCCTCGTGTTGGTCCTTGCCTGGGGCCAAGTCGATCATGCGAAATCAGACGTGATCAGCTTTGTATCCATTTCGGAAGCGCTCTCGCATGTCATCGTCCATGACGGCCTCAGCCACAGCGAGGATGAAGTCGGGTCGAGAACTACTATTTTCATTGATGTTCCAGATAGCGTCGGAGTCTAAGGTAGGTTCATCGTCATGAGCCTTGGCCTCGTCGTCTCCCACAGCCTTTAGGCGTTACAGCGCGTCCGGGATTAGATTGAGCTTTCCAGGCATATGGTACACGTCGATACGTCGGTCCACCCCCTATCGGAACACCTCCTAACCCACATGGTTAAATCTAGCCGCAAATTTATATTTTACGTAGTTCTACAATTGTTCATCCGTTTTCCTTAATTCTTTTTTACAATTAATAAATATGATGCCTGAAAAACAACTTACAAAGCAAAAAGTTAATTAAGCTTTTAAAAAGGCGTAAAATTTAAAATATGCATACTATTATCGTTAATAATAGCGCCGGGTAGAAAGTAAAAGAAAAGCCAAAAAATCAAATCATTGATCCGACCCAGGATCGAACTGAGGACCTTGAGCGTGTTAAGCTCACGTGATAACCGACTACACCATCGGACCTGGACGATTTGATGATAAAGAGAGTCATGCATCCGACCTACAAACGAAGCCCCTTGCGGGTCCTTGCTGGCATTTGTCCCATGCCCCGCTTGCAACACCATCTCTTAATCGACCATCGCCGGGTCGCAACCTTCCAACTCGGAGACGATAGCACCACGGCAAAATAGCGAAACGTAGCAAGAAGCAGTACTTAATGATATTTGGGAGCTTCAGATTTAAAAAGTTGTTGATTAAGCCCAGGCAATGATTGTTAAATTCGCCCGCCAACAGCTCGACCGACCCGGGCCAAGCCGAGTAGTTCTTTACTGATGGTATGCGGGGTGAGACGCACATCTTGGCGTATACTACGATGACTTGGCTGGGCTGTCGGCAAGGATGTTACTATATAAATGCTGGCGATGAGCGCTCTGGTTGCGGACGAGGAGGCGCCCAAGAGAAATCTCATCCATATGCCTGCCAGGCCCCTGCGAAAATTTCCAAGGTCATCTTCATCACTGGCGCTACCTGGGCTCGGAGGGTTGGAAGGTCGTGCTGACCGGGCGCCACGAGGCCGAGGGCGAAAAGGTGCCGTCCACGACGCATGCACTGCCGGATAGGTCGGCCAGCTCTAGGTGTTCGCGGAGCCGCAGTGGCCAACACATGCGCCCGCAAAACTCCGAGGTCGTCGCCGACATCGCGGCCGCGGCAATGTTGCAAAAGGTTGTGGATGCCTACGAGCGCCTCGATGCGGGCTACAACAATGCTCGGTATGTGTTCGCCACGGTGCTTGTTTCCACACCGGAAATCCACAGCGCCCCGCCGCTGATCCCGCCGTCTTGAGCGTTTGGATGGGTGCGTGTCCGGCCAGCTTACCAGCGTGATGTCGCGAGATGGCAGAGGCTGCCTCGAGGATGGCCCGTCCGAGAGGCTGTTGATCGAGGCCATTGAGAAGATGCACCGGGTCAACGTCACGGGCACATTTTAGTGCATGAAGGCGTAGCTCAAGATCTTCCGGGAGGAAAATTCAGGATCCATAGTCAACTCCTTGTCGATCGGCGGCCTCCACGGGGTACTGTTCGTCGCGTCGTACGGCGCTTGCAAGGCTGCTGTGAGTAGATTCGGCCCCCCTCATTCTTCGGCATGTGCCTATTAGGCTGTAGGGCATCTTTAATAGTGGCGTGTTCCCTCACGAGACTGCTGGGGCCGGATTCCCAATGAAGAGCCTCGGTATCACATTGGATATCGCAAGGGGCGTGAGCTACCTGCTCGGCGCGCCCTTTGTCACCGGCACCGTGCTCGAGGTCGACGGTGGGTACAGTGTGCGGTCGTCGGCAGTATGATGTCGGCATGGGCTTGGAAGCTGTTTTCTCTTACAATCTGAGACTTCCTTTTTGCCATCATTGTCCTGTCATCCCAAGGGTGGCCTGCAGCTCCGCTGAGACCTCAAGCGGTCTTTCCCTAGGAACGAGACCCAGGTCAAAGAGTTCCTGGTCCGTAATTCCCGGACGCTCGTCAAGCGTGCGCTTCAGCTCCCGCGCTCGCTCCGTGACGTCCTCAATCCCAACAATCCCGTCAGCAACCCAGCCCACCGCGAGCTCGCCCGGGATCCCAATCTGTATGCTGCGGTAGCCCAGCCTCTCTAGACGAACCGTACGCTCCGGGTCCCACTGCACGTTCACCACGCCCTTATTCTTCTGCTTCTTCCCCTTCCTCTCCCTTCCATCTCCACCGTCCTCCACCCCATTCTCGGAGGCCCGGGAGCTCCCGGCGTGCGTGAGGGCAGCCCGGGCCAGCAGGCCGAGGAAGCAGGCGCGGCGGACGCGGATGGCCAGGATGCGCTCCTGGCCGGGGTCCTTGAACGAGTAGCCGGCGCGGTGCAGCATCCAGGCCCACGACGGCTTGATCCACGTCGTGCGCGTCGTGCGGAACTGCGCCGACGCGTCTAGCCGCTGCGCCGCGACGGCCGCCGACGCGATGGCGGCCGAGTAGGCCTGGTAGACGGTGATGGTGTCGTCGTCGTATAGGGCTCGGATCTGGCGGTAGGGGGTCTGAGTAGGGGGTGGACTGGGTGGGTTACTGGTCATGGTGGACACTGTTATTTTGGAGGGGCGTAGAGGGTCCTGCTGGTTATGCTGGCGAGCGCAACTAGTATCAGTCATGCGTATGCTTTTACCTCCCATTTGTTATTCCAGAACGATTATAGGTATAGATCTCTGCTCTGCTTTTTATGTCCCCAGATTCGAGGAACAGCTGCAGCTGAGACCAACATGAAGCGATTGACCGGCATGAGTCAACGGCCAACAACAGGCGAAGCAGCTATTCAGCTCGGGCTGTGTGGCACTGGCGCCAATCTCCTTTCTGGAAAAATTAACCAAGTTTGGGCCCAAAAAGAAAAGGCATGGGTTGAGAGTGTAAAACCTCTGAGATATCGTCAGGGAACTGGGGTTGACAAAGTCGTCTTCTCTAATGAACAAAAAATAACCTACAAAAAGCAAGAGTTCGTGGGAGCACTACTCTCGCAACAGGACGGCGGGAGCAGTGGAAACTAAGAAGAAAATCCATGGGTTGCGACGATTTCCTTTTGGACGCATCTAGGGATGAATCATTGAGGCTGGTGGTCTCGGCAAGGAAGGATGGCCGCAAGTGGGATTCAGTGCCAACCCACTGGAGCCGAGTCTCGCAGCACTGACCGGAGCGCTAAACACAGCCCGCTGGGGGCCAAACCTCGCGCAGTTGCCGCGCGCCCAGTGCCAATTAGTGGGGCGCGAAGGCCACCATGGGCGGCCCACAGGTAACGGGCGCCTACCGGCCAGGCACGGAAAGATCAACATGATGTTGGCTTCGATCGAAGAAACCGCACACCCAGCCGGTTATGGAGGCCGGAGACCGTCGAAGCCGACCATGAGGGGCCGGCTCCTTGTCACCCCCCATCCTTGTTCATTGACTCCAAGCGCGCGCAAGTCCCACGTGGCCGTCCAGCCGAAAGCGCCAAAGTGCAGTGGAAATTCTGCCAATACCAACAGTCACAGCCACAGCCCCCAAAGAGCACCGCCGCGGCCCAGGCAGGCAGCCATGCAGGCAATTGAGCCTCGCGACCTCCCTCGGTCACCCGTCACCCGGCCCATTGTTTCCGGTTGCCTCCCTTTGACCTCGCCTTCGTGTCGGTCACGCCGCAGAACAGCTCCTACAGTTCTTTGATTACGACCAGGTCCGTGGCCGCAGTCATGGTCTGGCCCCAACCGCCAAATAGCCTCGTGAGGCAGCCGTTGGTGAGGCGGAAATGGGGGCGAACACCAACACAATCGTGATATCGAGCGGCCGTTTATAAGTTTGCCGATTTCCTTCCACGACCCTGGCGTCCCAGTGGATCGAGAGAACAATCCACCGAGCCATCAAGACTTCCATCGTCGGCCAATCCAGCACGCCGTCACCAGAAGCGTAGCACCCACACAGCTCCCTAAATCCACAGACATGGCCATCTCCGATGCAACTAAAGGGATTAAATTCCCAACGCTATACTGGCGGACCTCTCACGCAGTGATGGAGCCACTGGAACCCATATCCGCAGAGTTCACATGCGTAAGTCCTCGAGCGGCATCCTCGTCCTCACCCTTGCCCTGCGGCTAACCCCCCTGACCTGTCGCCAACAGCTCGTCTCAATCGCCCGCATCGGCCTGGTAACCCTCGAGGGCTCGCGGGGAAGGGCGGCGCTCGAGCACGTCGGACACTATGCCCTCGACAGGTGGCGGGAGAGCGGGCGCATCGACTGCGACGCGGACCCGAGCAAAATGCGCGAATACGTCGACCACTTCCTCGAGCGCGTGCGCGGCGGGTTCCCCAGGATCGTGGTCGACTCCACCCTCGAGTTCCCCCATGCACTGCCCCTCTCATCTCGGGTCTTTAGCCCGGCGCCTTGCGAGGGCGTGTGGGATGGAAACCGAGCCGACTATGTTCCGGGCATGGCCGTGACTATCTCCATCAACGCGGCAGTAAGTCTCCGTCTGAGGATTCCGCCATCTCAAAGTCTTTGCAGTCGGCAGTTGCCAGTCATAAAGACTAGTCGGCTAACTTGGAGTACCACTTCACAGCGGTTTGGTCACTTCCTAAAACTGTTCCAGAAGTACCAAGGCCAAAAGTCCGAAGAAGAGGATGACGAGCAGGACTGGGCAGACTTCATCACCTACGAATTTGTCCTTGGGGCTAGGTTCGCTGTCGACCTCTGCCACGCCTTCCTAGGCTTCTTGGCCGGCGGCCAGCGGGGAAATGACTTCAGCTTCCCCATTCCCCCTATCACCCCTCCCAACGGCCGAGTCCGCTCTCTGCCCATCGCGCAAGAGCTTCTCCTGGGAGGAGACGCTGGGCGCGAGCTACAGCAGATCCTCTATGGCGGCTATCTGGAGATCTACAAGGGCATGTATAACAAGGAGGCCCAGGTCAGTACCACAACTACTCAAGCACTACCCAGCCACCAGGCTTGGTCTAGGTTAACGTCTCGACTGAACATTACATTACAGCCCGGCATTCCCAAGGTGATCAACAAGGCGGACGTGGCGCGCGGGGTCACCTTGAGCGCCATAACTGGCCAGATCTGGAACACAGGCGAAGGTAAGGGGATAAAAGGATATCTTTGAACCGCAGTGCAAGATCGCAGGACGCTAATTCGGCCCTCAATCCCCCTGCAGATTCCCAGTTCCCCCTCGGCACCGAGCAAGACGGCACAGTCATCGACGCCCAATGGAGGGACAAGTTCGTCAAGATGGTCTACGACAACAACGCTTCGATCAAGACGTCGGTTCAGCTGAACATCACCGGAATGACCGAGGAGATCATGCGGCAGCTCATCCTGCACTGTCGGGTTGGCCGGGCGTATCGGGTTGTCGAGCGGGACATGTGCTGGGCCGCGACACAGCCGGGACGTCTTGTTAATCCCGTCCCGCTGCGTTAAGGGGCGCCGGTGACGGCCGTGTACGAGTGATTACGGTTAACGGATCTTTCTGGTTTGCTTTGCATTTTTCGCCCGTTGGGGTTTATGGCGCAGATATAGATTGTATTTTTACGGGAGCCTCGGATGGATAGATCAACGATACCCGCGTCGGTACGCAACAAGAAGACGGTTCCCGAGCTGTGTGCCTTGGGCGAACTGTGTTAATCGGATGGGCGCCTGACAGGAGGCACCCATCATGCCACTAGTCTAGGCCTAATTAGTGGATATGTGCCTTGGGACTTGTCGCCTTGAATTCTCCTCGCGCCACGAATCCAGGAAAGATTGTTGGCAGACCACACCACTCTCCGAGGCAAATCTTTCGCCGCGAGTCAAATCCGAAGGTTTGCATAAAATAACTAATATTTTCTTTTGATGCTAAAGAATCTCACAGGATTGTGCTATAATAAAGCACTGTGTGCTTGCATCGGTTGTGCGGTAGTACCGACAAGCCGCCGTGACATGTGCCATTGGTGGTTGCCACGACCGAGGGTGAGTGGGGCCCCCTTCGTAACTCCTTTAACTCCTCGTAGACCGACCTAAAACCCGACAATCCGTACCTCCAAACAGGAAAACGCCCAGTAGATGCGGATAGAAAAAAAAAAGGACCAAAGATGCAACCGGTCCAAAGACACCTCATCACACGCCATGCATGATACTACCGAGAGTGTCATGCGTGCGGGGTTGTTGTACCCTCGGATGGGCGAAAGGGAAAAAAACAAAAGAGAGACGGTTGTTGGATCAGCGACGCTGCTGCGACTCGTAGACACGGATCGCCGCCTCGAGCGACTCAAGCGAGTCCCGGTCACCGTACGCTGACAGGAGCTCCTCGTTCCGCCTCCGGCGGTCGGCCTCGTTCTCCATCCTTTCCGACCTGCTCGAGGAGGCCTTGGAGGCCTGGGACTGGCGGTAGAGCGACACGCCGTAGCCTATCCCTGCCAGAGCCACTGCTGAGGGGATTCTGCAGAGTGGAAGATGCCTTGGTCAGCACAGGGGCGAGAAAAGAAACGGGAGAGCTTCGGTGCTGTCAGGTGGACTTACAGCTTCGCTGCCCTTGGTGTCTTTGGGGCCTGGAGGTATGGCAGGTATGGAGGGAACACCCTCGAGTTGGTGGCGAACTGCCTGGTTGACTGTTGCTTTGTTGGAGCCATTGCTGTATTATTTGCGGTGTTTCTGCGTGTGGTGGTGTAGGCAGTGTTCATTCGATCGTTGGGGGGAGAACAGTCGCGGTTTGCGTGTATCGACAGTCGATACGAGCTCTGCGAGGAGGCGAAGCTTCTTATTGGGGCTGCGACAGTGTGCAAATGTCACCGGAGGAAGGGCCGGGTGGTCTGGATTTCCAAAGTTGCTCGTCCCTGGGGAAACCAAAATAGATCAAGATGACACGAGCAGAAGGTTGTTTGGCATGGGAGGCACGTCGGCGAAGAAGCACTTTATCCAGGCGCCCCGGGAGGCGGAGCCCGAGGTTCTTAAATATGCCGGGCCAGGGAAGCTGGTGTTTCTGGGCACAATGCAGCAGCTCCAACCCGCCGCCCGCCGTGGGGTCGACAAGCTCCGCCGCGTCTGCACGACCCCAGTCCGTTCTGGAGGCACCCTGCTGCGGGGACCCGCACCACTAAGGGGTGGCATGTTTTGGGTAAATCGTGGGGTGAGAGCCTGGGGAAAAGGCACGACCGGCGCGCGCTGCGCATCAGCCGACCCCGCTTTTGGCAAGCCGGGATGCAGCCTGCGGGAATGCGTGGCGAGTCGGGAAGAGAGAAAAAAACAAAAAAAAAAAACAAAAAGAATTCTTGACGTCGGACCCGAACTTTTCTCAGCCCGAGCCGATCTACAGGTTGGTTCTGTTGCGATTTTTCGATGGGCACAAAAGATCAGAGGCAATGTGCACGCCCTGGACCTTCGATTTGGAGCTTGGACCGCGCTGCCAAGGGCTTAGTGCGACGGCCATCGCCAGCAACTGCCGCTGCGACGAAGCTGTGGGACGCGCCACTGCCGCACATGCGTACCACTAACCAAGCCCTGATTATCTATGCAAGTCTAAAGCGCCGCCCGTTGCAGGACAGTGTCGATGCACGGCCGGGCCAAACAGCCGCGCAGCACAGCGTTCTAGGGCCCTGCTGAGCTGGCCTGGCGCCCCCCGCAGCCGACGCGGCGCAAAGTCGGTCGGTTGGCCGGCTAAACGGCGAAAATAGCCCGAGGTGCAAACGGCCCAATGATGTTCTTTCGATAGTATTGGTACATGGTTGAGGTTGGATTAATATGGACGTATCAGCAGTTGCGGAATAGGCCGAGACCCGAGCAAAATCACGCTACCACGAAGCCCTTGCAGGCGTGTCGTGGCGCCACTATCGAAAGCGGGCCAGCTGGCCATATATCCATCTGCCTGTGCCCTAAATAGCTTACACGCGCCTTGCGAATACCCCATCCGCATCCCCCCTCCCGCTTAGTTGCCCAGGCCCGCGCCGCCCGAGATCATGTAGATCTCGCCCGTGCTGTCGCTCGTCATGAACATCCTGCCCTTTGCGTCGATGGTCAGCGCGACGGGGCGGAAGCAGCCGCCGGGGCAGACGCTGTTGTTGCCGTTGCGCATGATGATGACGCCCGGGGTGGCCGAGTTGGCCGGCTCGAGCGGCTGCCCGTCGGCGCCGAGCTCGACGCGCATGACGCGGTAGCCGTCGGGCGGCGAGCGGTTCCAGCTGCCGTGGAAGGCGATGAAGGCGTACTTGCCGTCGCGCGTGAACTTGACGTCGAGCGGCGCCGTGTGGCTCGGGAAGCTGAGGCGCGGCGGCAAAAAGTCGCGCTGGCACGCCGCGTCGAGCGCCGACGCGTTCTGGCCCGCGCCCACGCTGACGGCCACCTGCTTGCCCACCTCGAGCGCCGGGTTCGACAGCGTGTCGGTCCGCCACGCCCCGACGCACGTCGGGTAGCCAAAGTTGCCGCCCAGCTGCGGGTTGCCCGGCGCGATGGCGCCGTGGAAGTTCATCTTCTCGGCCGGGTTGTCGTTGTTCACCCGCGCGCCAAAGCGCTGCATGTCGTCGATCGAGTTGTCGACGGACCACTGGTGTTTGAGACGGGTTACAGGTCAGCTGCGGTTTGCTTCCAACTCGAGCGGCGTTTCCGCCCTCCACGTCTTTTTTCTTTCTTATTTTTCCTTGTCTCTCCCGCGATCACTTACGAATTCGCCCCGGGCAACGTTCTCGCTAAAGGCGACCGTGTTGCGCACGCCCATGGCCAGCAGACTTCCGCCAGTGGCGTGTGGCTGGGCGGTCTTGGAAATCTCCGAGATGCTGAAGTAGCGGATGACGGCACGCCCGGTCGCCTCCTTGGCCGCATCGGGGTCGATGTTGTTGTAGGAGCCGCGGTGGACCAGCAGGAGGTCTGGGTTCGCGCGGGAAACCCACAGTGACCTCGTCGCGTGGGTGGTGCCAGGGTTGTTCAGGTCGGTGACGACCAGCTTGCGGTTGGCCACCGTGCCGGCACCGGCGTTGTACTCGTACTGGTACACGCCGTGCATGCCCGACACATAGAGGTGCTTGTTGTCTGGCGATAGGGCGATGCCGTGATTGAGCTGCGGTGCGACAATGCCGGTCAGTGTCAGCGGGGAGGGTTTTCGTCGCACGCCACCGTCGGCCTTGCAACCCCAAGCCGGACAAGACCACCTACCTGGCTGTCAGCAATCAGCTGCTTGCTCGACTGGACGCACACGCTCCCGGCCGACTCGGCCAGGGTGATGTGTCTCACGCCGGCGCCGCCCGCCTCGACGACGAGCAGGTTGCCCTGGCTGTCGGTGGTGATGCCGCGCGGGCGCGAGAGGCCGCTCATCAGGGGCTTGGAGACGTAGCCCTGGCTCATCTGTACGTCGAACCGAACCGAGGGTGCGGCCTGGCACTGCTGGCCGAGCGACTGCCCGGCCAGGAGCACGGCCGCGAGGAGGCCGGAGCCACGGATCCAGTTCACAGGAGCCATCGCAACGTTTCGATCGAGTTGGTCTTGGCGACTGACTGCGCTGAGTCGAGCAACTAGCCTAGGGCGTGGGGCCTGGAGGAATGGGGAAGACGGTGCTGGTCCGGCTGGGGAGCCTGGGAAGAGGACGAGGCCGAGCAAGAGGCAGTCAGCCGCGGGACACGGCCCCCCTTAAAAGGGCACCGGCGGACAGGAAAGCAGTGGTCGGTCCATCATGCGAAGCAGGGGGCCGCATACGCAACTTCTCAGAGCAGGAAAACCACCGAGATAAGCTCCCGCTTGGCGCATTCGGCATGTCACGCGGGGACGCCAATTGCCCGGCCTCCTGGGGAAGGCCTCTTTCTTCTTTTTTTGCCTGTCGTCATTGGCGGAACAACCGGACCACAGCCGGCTTGTGGCAGGTCGCCGGCGTACGTGGGCGGAGGTATAGCGCCCCCAGGTACAGCCAGGGATCGGCGCTGATCGCGGTGGGAACGAGGGCGGCCTGGGGAAGCATCGCTCGTGCTTGGCGCGGCGGAAACAAGAAGGTCGCATCCCAGACCCAGGGCGCCCCGTGGCCGAACCGGGCGGCGTCGCTGGCGGCGAAGCGGGGGCGCCGAGAGGCCCAAGACGATGACGGCAGATTGCTGCGTCGTGGCGCGGCCCCTGCCTCGGCCGCGACGCCCCGGCCTGCACGCATTGGGAAATGCCATCTCGAGCCAATTCCGGATTCCCATCTGGGCGCTCTGCGTTGCGGCGCATTGGCGGCGCCAAGAAAGGTTGCACGAGCGACTGACGCAAAGCCCTCCTTTGGTCGCCCCCCTGACATCTGCTGGCAGCAGCTCTCCCACACGTGAAGTGACGCTTGGCGCGACCAGGTTGCGGCCGTCGGGCTAACCGCAAGCGGAAGCTCATCAGGATGAATCATCACCGCGGCTGCGGATATGTTGGCCGCGATGCCTCGCAACATCCCCACGATTGACTGACAGTCCATGGACAGCTTCGTCCATCCCATTCCCGCCGTCAGTCTGGTCCAGCAAGCAGCGCGCGTCGCCCGGCCCGTCATCGACCATGGGCGGAATCCCGTCAAAGCCAGCGCCTGGCAAGAGGCTGCAGGTTATTGCGGCGGGTTACAGCAGGACTGGCACGGTGGCGATGCAACTGGCGCTAGAGTCCCTGCTTTCCGGACCCGTTTTGCATGGGGGAACAGCAATTCTTGGGAGAGAAGACGGTAAGCCACACGCAACGCCAAGTCCGCGACCCAAAAGACGCGCCTCCTGTTTTTTTTCCTCCTCACGTCACCCTCCCCCACAGTGCAACCCCACGGCCGCCGCGGCACCCACCCATCTTTGCCATCGATGAGTGTGGATCGTGCCGGCTCCTGCTGTCGGGCGCGGGCCGTACCTCCCCCCTGCTCGTGGTTCATCGATGCTGATAACCCACAATCTTCGAACCGCAAAAAAAAGCCCACTGCCGGCTCTGGGTTGAGGCCTACCAGGCCAAGCGCGCGGGCGACTTTGACAGAACATGCGAGCTGATACGGCAGCTCACGGACGGCTTCGTCGGCGTGGCCGACATGCCGCCGCTCGACTTCGTGCCGGAGCTCATGGCCGTCTACCCGGACGCCCGCGTCGTGCTGACCACGCGGGACCCGGACTCGTGGCTCGAGAGCATCAAGCCCGTCGCCGCCAACTCGAGCCTCTGGTGGCTCCCCTACCCCATGGTCCTCGTGCCCGGCTGGCGCTGGTTCCCGACCCTGTCCCGCGAGTTTGGCACCTCGACCAAGATTTACCTTGGCATGAACGTGAACGAGGGCCCTGTGAACCCGCTCCCTTGCAAAGGTGCTTTTTTCTCTTTTTTCCTTTTTTGTCTTTTCCTGCTTCCTTCTTGTTCTTCGTAACACACACTACTGGTTCATCGTCACTTACACGCATCGCATCCCTGCAGAACTGATTCTGAACTGGAACGAGCGGGTCAAATCCTTGGTCCCGCCAGAGAAGCTGCTGGTTATGGACATCAAGGAAGGCTGGGGGCCCCTATGCGAGTTTCTCAACGTCCCCGTCCCCGACGAACCAATCCCCCGCGCCAATGACTCGGCTGCAGCAGCAAAAGTCGCCGAGGAGATTACCATGCAGCTTGTCAAGATCTGGATCGGCATCGCTTCGGTGGCCACCGTGTCGGGATTTGCAGCCTTTAGGGTTTGGAGGAATCGATGATGCGCAGCTTAATGGAGGCAGGTGCCAAGACAGCGAGACTCTGCACAGCCAAGAGCGAATGCCGTGGGAATGATGGGCCAGAATCTGGTGCACTGAGTAGCAGGCTCGCTACAGGGCCACACTGTCCTGCTGTGACTCATCCGGGCGCGTTGGTGGCCGCTGCAGTCAAACCACTCCACCCAGATCATGCTGCTGCCTGGCTGGATGCTTGACTGCCAATCCTTTGGCACATTGGGCGGCTGGACCGCATCCTGCTGTGCGTGCACATTTCTAGCGCCTCGGGCAGATATCATCACCAATGTCTCGGGCTTTGCCAACGTCACGACGACAACAATCAACGTTACCAGAATAGCAACCAACATCACTAGGACCGTGGCCATGGCTTCCCCTAACCTGACGGCCGCCATAGAGCAGTATCCGGTGCTGCATGCATTGGCCGCGCAGATTTCCGCGCTAGATCTGTTCAACCTGGCGCTGAGCTCCAAGGCCCACCACGGCATCATAGCCGCCTCCCCAGAGGTCTTCCGTCGGCTGCGCGTGTCGTCCCTCTGCGATGGCCGCGGGCTCAGGATACGCCAGGACCAGGTGCGCCTATACACCCTGGGAAGCACTCGCTACCACTGGGGTCGAGGCAGGAGGATCACCGAGGACGAGCCGATCGAGGTCCGCCTGTACGCAACAAAGTGCGATCCTGCCTCGGCGCTGCCGTGCATCAAGTGTGGCGTCAACGTCTGCGAGGTGCGATCCATCAACCCAAACATCCAAGCTACGGGCCGGGCTCTAACGATTTGGTTGAAAGGAATGCCGCTACTACCCGCGAGAGCTTCCCGCGAACGACAGAATCGGGCGTCGACCGCACCTCAATGGGGCATGGCAGCTCGAGAACGTCATGGCTCTGTGTCCGCCCTGTGACGAGAAGCAGGAGGCTGAGATCGCGCGCCCGGAAAACTTCCCCGCGACCCGGCTATGCAACTGCGACGTCTATACCCGGTGGATTTGCCACAAGTGCAAGGTCGCGGAGGAGGTCTTCACTAGAGAGTACTTCGAAGCGTGCACCGTGCACGACCCAGACTTTGTCTGGCCTGACGAGGAGGCGGAAGAAGACAAGACCGACGAACTCGGCAACGACTTCCAGGGCCGCACCATGGTCGTGCAGGATCATCAACACATGCGCGGTGTATGCGCTCCGACTTCTCCCTTTCCGTCGTGCCCCTTGTTCGCTTGATGAGCTCGCGCTGACAATCTTTGCTTTTTGCCGAAAAGCTCTATTGCCTATGCGGTGCCGCCGTCCCGGACAACACGGTGCTGCGCTGCACGTGGTGCAAGCGCCGCCACCGCCCGGAGAGCGAGTGGGGCAAGGAAATGGATGAGATTTACTCCAAGTTCTCATAGTCTGACAAGGTATGTTGCTCTTTTGCTGTCCTATCAGCTTTTATCCCCCAACGGCACCCCATCCAACTTTGCTGGACTGACTGAGCCGCTAGCAGGACCCTTGTTGTTCCGTTGTTATCGATCACCACTGCAACGCCTCCAGCACCGCGCCTTGACCGAAGCTGAAGTATAAGGGGCCGATGTACGGGGAATGGGCTAGAAGGTAGCATTTGATATCGCATTCGACGGGCAAGTTTCATATTCAACGTGGCTGCCACTTATCTGGCCACCAAGCTCTTGCGTTCATTTACGCGCGTAGAGAAAGATTATCTCTCAGGTTGGAAAAAAAAGATTAGACTAAACGAGAAGAAAGCTTACCTGGATATCTAAGGTCTAGATTCCCATATACCAAACATACACTACCCATAGGCATGGAGGCCATGACACTCGGCCTTGTTGCAAGAAGATTACCGAGACCTCTCTTCTCGTTTGCCTCGTCGTTTCGCAGTTCCGCGGTTGAAGCGTGGCATCAGACAAGGCTCTCTACTTCCTCGACCTCTGCCACGCCTTTTGCAGAGTGGCCTGGACATCACGAGGATCAGCATACTCGACCTCCAGGTTCCGGATGACCGCCGCCTGCCGTCGCATCTCCTCCAGCGTCGGCTGGCCCTCACCCCGCCCCGCAGCCGGCGGGCCCTGCCGGCGGACCCGCGGCGGCTCGACGTCCCCGCGGGGCCCAAACAGCTGGTCCGGGTGCGCGTCCAGCACGACGGTCCTGCCCTCGGCAAAGGCCTCATCGAGTTGCGGGGCATCAGCTTAGGCCCGGCGGAACGCCTCGGTGCACCGCCGCTTCCAGCAGAGGCCCCAGGGGGCCAGGCCGCCCAGCGCCAGCGACGTGAGCGGCGCGGGGAACTCGAGGCCGCAACTGGAGCAGGTCCTCATGGCGCCGTTCTGGGCCTCGTAGTCCTTGATCATGTCGCAGAACCAGTCGGCGCTCGGGAAGCCGTCCTCGGCGATCCTGCCCCAGCCCTGCACCCGGAGGTTCTCGTAGTACCGGCTCCAGTCCGCGTTGTATATGCTCCACATATTTTCGTCCTTGTTCCACACGAGCTCGCGGCTTAAAGGGGACGACAGATTGCCAGCCATGTTAGCTACCGTGTTATAAGGGTTAGCACTTACCTTTGTGGGGAGTTTGCGGATTCGGGCGGGCAAGTATTGCTGGAAGGTATCACGAAACAGATCGTAATCGGCTCGATGTTGGCGAAAAATTTAATATTTCGTGCGTAGGCTGAAAGTAGATCGATTGGTTGATGGATGTAGTTAGGTTTCACTGATGGTCCTGTTGGGAGCCTGGACGACTTCCTTTTTTATAGACGGATGGCTCGGTCGGGATCAGCTTGAAATCCCGCTCAGAGACCCGAAGATTCCCAGACAATGGTCTTCAGCGGTATAAAGAGGTGGAGGGACACACAAAAAGACGCGGTTGAAAGAAACAAGTCTATTCTTCAGCGGCTTTTCCCTAGACCCGACCCACAAACGGTATCGGCATCTTTGACAATGGCTCGGCACGCGTGTTTGAAAGGAGAGGAGGCATGGGTCGGAAGGCCTAGAATGTCGGCTTTTGGACGCGGGCGGGAACTCGCGGTTGCGTCGAAGTCGTCCGAAATCCTGGCCTAGAATCTGCCTCGAGTGCATTACCGCGTGCTTCTCGAAGCCAATGCGGCTTAGCATTGACCCACGCCGACAGCCAACGCGCAATCGCCGAGTCTGCTATAGAGCCCAACGTCCGGGAGCAAACCGCGTGGATGGACTCGAAGATTAAGAATTCAGCATCAAGCTTGTCTAATGCTAGCTATGTACATAGAAGAAGGCATTATTCCAAAGAGCCACCCCCAATCCAGCAGTTCCGGCTCGCCAGGCCGACGTTAACGGCCATGACGAACGCCCTGGCCTCGCCCGCCTCAGCCAGCAGGCTCCTATCGCCCTGATATAGGATACCCACATAATCCATAAGCAGGACGCTGGGGAAACTCCAGGGGGTGTATGCGGAGAAGACGCGCCAGAAGAGCGCGTCGTATGCGACCTCGACGGCGTACTTCTCGATGGATGCCCACAGAACGTTGATGGCCTTGACCGTCAGGATGTGCTGCGAGATGAGGAAGCGGTCGCGGCGCGCGGCGGCGTCTGACACCAGGTTGCGGTTGGCGCGCACCCAACCCGTCTGGTCGGCCGTCATGTCGGCCACCTTGTCGCTGTCGCTCCAGTGGTCGGCGAGGTCGAAGCTGTCCGAGGTGCGGTAGATGCCCTGTGACGGCCGCACGTTGCCGCCGTCGGAGAGCACGACGACGCAGGCGCGGCCGGAGCCGATGAGCGAGTCGACCGTCATGTCGGGGATTTGGCCCGATAGGCCGGTACAACGGGAGTTGAGGCGCGCAAAGACGTCAAAGACGCGATCCCACTCTGCCGCGGTGAGGTCTCGATAGTTATCGTCGGTTTGCATGGCTGTATCAATGGGCCGACGTTAGAAGAGACAGTAACCAAGCGCATTCAAGGGGTTCAGTTATTTTTACCATGTGACAACGAAACGATGACAAGTTCGGGGTTTGTCGCAGTAAAGCGGTTAATGTCGTCCACAATGTCGGCCAGCGCCTGCCCATTGATGCCAAAAACGGGCGCCTTCTGCCCGCTGTAATGCCCCGTCAGAAGCTGGCCGCCGTTCCCAATTACTGGTCGGATGTCGAACCAGCGCGAGCCTGCCATGAGCTGACCGTAAATGTTGAGGCCCTGGCAGAGCGAGGCCGCCTCAGGGCCAACAGTTCCTGGAAAGGTTGCGGTGTCAATAAACAATCCGCCATGCGAGAGCACCAGACGCGATCCTGGAGGAAACCATACCTCCGTTTCTAAAGGAGATGCCAGCGTTATGAGAGCCCAGCATGGTGATGTGCTTCAGCTTCCTCCCGCCTATGATCGGAAGCAATGCATTCATCCACGCCACGGGCGGGTTCGCGCTGGTCCAGTAGCCGACCTTCTCGCTGCCGGTCAGGACAAAGTTGACTGCCCGTTCGCCGCCCCTGGATCGGAGCTCATATCTTGATCCCTGCGCCACCCCGTTTGCCGACATTCCGTCGAAGACATACAGCGCCCTGAGCTTGTATGTAGGGTCGGCGTTGTTGGTAGTACCGCGGATTTGGAATGTCTTGCCGGTTCCCTCAAGCCGGTAGTACTAATGCTTGGTCAGCATGTTACCGTTAGAACAAGGCAGAGATATCCAAAACGGGGACTCACAGCCTCGCCATTGGTGTCGACAAACGTTCCTTGGCCGTAGTACATCGAGAACTGCGGGCTAAACCCGGGGTCGACGTCCGCATACGTGAACTCGGACATCTGGTACGAGCTCTTGCGAGACAAAGACAGTCGGTAGGGGCTGCCGTTTACCATGGAGACAAAGAAGCGACGGTTGTCGTTGAGGTCAGGGTTGCGGAATTTGCCATTCATGGGAGCGGCCGACCAGGTGCCTGGTTCCTTGCATGCCATGGCATCAGCCGTACTGTGGATTGGGTAGACGATGGGAAGATGGCTCCAACTTGGGTGGGCCTTGATTGCGAGGTTTTCGCTGGCAGCGACATGGGCACCGCCGGATACATCAATGCTGTTCTTCGCGCCGATGGTGACAAGGTTATGGATCACAAGCTTGGTGTTGTTCTGCATTAGGATCAGCGCATCCTGGCAGGTCTGGCTCGAGACTGAGATAGTACCACGTCAGCCAGGTCATTGATGGTGGGTTTTGTGCTGCGAGGGTCCTTACTGCAGGCAGCTGACCCCTGGGAGAACCAGGAGTAGGAACCAACGCCCGCCATAAACACATCCTCGGTGTCTTGGATGATGGCAGCCCAGGGCTCGCGAAGGCCAGTGAGCCCAGAGTCTCCTGGGAAACGCGCAGGAGCCTTGGAGCTGGGTGGCGTCGAGGCGGATTCGGGTTTGGAGGATGGTGACTCGGCCTGCAACATGGAGGCGAAGACCTTTTTGGACTTGTGGAAGTTGTATTGGTATATAGTGGCATGCTGCACCGATGTTCCGTACATCCAGGTGGGCTCTTGGCTTTCGACAAGGACCCCGCGTGGGACTGAGACCAGCCGGGTTTCGCTCTTGTTGCCTGTATCCTTGGCCGCCTGGCCTGCACTAATAACCGGGAGTGGACCGCGTCAGAGGTGCGTATGGTAGTGGCATATGGAAAGTACAGGGAAAGGCTTACTCGATCAGTCGATCGGACACCCACGTCCAGACCCCTTCCAGATAAGCGGAGGCCCCCGGGGTGATATGGACCAACAAAGCCGCCCCTTGGCAGCTCGGAATCGTTCCATCCTTGGCCGAAGCTGCGCACTCCGAAGGTGTCACCTTGGGATCAGGGCTCCCGCTGATCTGAACGTGGCAGTCTTGTTCTCAGAGTCTTAGTATCTAAGAAGACAGAATCTGAATTGTGGCAAAAGCAGGAGTTGTAAGAACCCGGACTTACCCCACATGCCGGCATTCCCATTCCCATCAGCCTTGATGTTCCACTCGATGACCTTTACACCGGCAGTGGTTCCACTAGTCGTGAAGACAAAATCTTGCAGCTCTACGGCACCGACGCTGCCTTCCTCGCCCACTTTTATGAGAGGCCGAGGGTTGCTGTGGCACATGTTAGAGAGTCGCGAGTCGCGAGCATTCAGGGACCGCTGGAACAAGCTTACCTGGGGTCTGCGAATTTAGCGCCAGAAGCCACGATTTTGGGCCATGCCTCTCCAACCAGGATTGTGCCGGGATGAATGGTGACGGTGTCGGTGAGTCTGTAATCGCCGTAATCCACAAATATGTGGCCTTTGCGGTCCAATACCGTTTGGAATGCAGCAGTGTCGTCTGACTGGCCATCACCCTTGGCGAAATCCTTCATATGAACCCAAGAGCTGGCAGAAATGCTTGTATACTGTGGCTTGGACTTTTCGAAGAAGGGCTGCTTGGGAAGGCTTGCTGTGCTAAGGTTGGTCTTGCCGACGGTGTCGTATTCTGCCAGGAGCGTCGGCTCGCGCGGTGTCTGGAACTCATATCCAAGGGATAGATCTCTTTCAGGAAGCGACAGATATATCGGACCCAAGGTCCATGTATCCAGTGTCGAAGGTTTGCCCTCCACGTACTCCTTCTCGCCGTCGAAAACTCGATTCGCAACGCGGTCAAACAGCACGTTGTCCAGCGTGACGCTGGTTGTCCCCGTACCGGGCTCAACCGAGACTGGCGTGTTACGAACCGCGGTTTGAACATCGGTAAAGGTCGTGTCCATGATGTAGACAGACCCGAGATAGCCACTGCCACCTCCGTCTTCAGCGTCCCCGCCCGCAAGTCGGAAGCCCACGTCTGCGTTGCGCACGTCGATGGTCTTCCAGACGCCGCCAAAGTCCCAGAGAAGCTGCACCGCCGTGGCACAGCCATCGAGCCGGATCCGCTGGGCCACGAACTGCGAGTTGCCCGCCAGGATCCCGACATTGCCACCCCGGACGACCACGTCGCTGATCTGCCCGCCGCTACCGTCCTCAGTGAATATCCCCATCTGCGTCGTCTTCCCGCCGGGCGCCGTCCGCGGGTTGGCGGCATGCACCTCGACGTGCTGGATGCTCGAGGCCTCGGATGCCTGCCAGTGAATCCCGCTGATATGAGCGTCTTGCGACGCCGCCGTGATGTCGATGATGAGGTTGCGGATTTGTCGGTAGTGCAGCTTCTTTCGCTGTGTACTTCCGTCCGTGCGCAGCTCGTTCGTGGAGATGACTCCCAGACCGACGAAGCTTGCGGCGGCCTTGAGGACTGGGAAATCTGTGGCGTCGCCGATGATCTGAGTCCCGGGCTGGGCGGGTATGGTGCCGCTAACGAGGTAGGTGCCGGCTGGGAGATACACGATGGCGTTCTTCACCGCGGGAGAGCCTGGCCAGCGCGCTTCAACGCCTTGCGACTCGACTGCAGCTGAGAGGATCGCGCGCCTGATGGCCATTGTATCATCGGTCCGGCCATCCCCCTTTGCGCCAAAGTCACGGACGTTTCTAAACACCTGATGGGAGGACGAAGAGTTGTCGCGCATTCGTGCAATGCTTTCCATCCAGAAGCTGCTTCGACTGCTGCTGTTCGATGTTCGCCTATTCGTGGATGCCGTGCTGACAGTGAGCTCGGCAAGCAGGGCCGCCGCAGAAGCGACCTGGTCGTCAACTTCCAGCAGCTCCGGAACCGGGCTCATCATCTGGGTGGTAAAGTTGGCGTTGTGTCCATCTGCTTCCCGTCCTTGTAATGGGACGGAGGCGGCAGCAATATCTTCTGCATGGTAGGTGTTCCGGAGCGGGTGTCGAGCTCGCGCCTTGTTGCGGATGCTGACTTCGGCTATCGCGCTCTGGACTACGAGGCGTGCACTCGCAAGGTCGGGCTCGTTTTCCCGACTCCTGGAGCCGAGTCGTCGTGACTGGGTAGGCGGGAAGTTGCCGAGGTGTTCGCCCGCCTTTGCCCGCGCCGCGAGGTCGATGCCGCTTGGTGCATCGAGGGCGTTCGCCGCGGATAGACACAGCCATAGCAGGGCCGCAGCCAGCGCAAAGTCGGCTCTCCTGAACATGGCGACGAGGGGCGACAACAGCAGGCTGGTCCAAAGGCACGCTTTGAACCCATTCCCCTCCCTCAACCATCGCAGCGACGAGGCCGGCCACCTTGATCCTTTTCAACGAGGTCTTGTTCGGCCCCTGCTCGGCAGACCAGGCGCCCCCGACAGCTGCACGCGCCACGGTGGGCGACGATTGGGGAAGGTGTCATCTGGGCGGAAGGGCGCCAATGCTGAGGATCACGGGCGGCGCATCGTGACTGGCTGCCGCTCAAAAATTGTATCGCGAATGGGGTGCGATGGGTGCCTGGTGTGTTTCGCTGTCGGCATTTCGGAGGCGCGCTAGACAAGGGGCGAGGGCGGGAGCCCACCGGCAGGGGTTTTCTGCTGCAGGGCGCATGCGCGATCAAATCGCTCAGCTCCCGTGGGACCCCTTTCTTCACGGCGCAGGTCTGTCGGAGGCTGGAGGGGGTGCCGCAGGACCATCACCGGGGCTTGCGAGGTGGACAGCTCGTCCAAGTCAATGCCACCCCACGCGTTGCATTGCTGAGAACGTGGCAGTACTGCCCTAGACATTTTCATGCGTGGGCTGGCACCTGACAGGCTCACCCGTCCTGCCCGCGCCGCACTGCCACGGGACCTCCGTCCAGAGAATGATGGAGACGCCTCCAAGACAGTCGAGGCTTGGGGAAATCGACTGCTGTATCTTGCTCGGGGTTCGAACGCGAAGGGAACCGATGCGTGCGGGCAACTGGCCTACCCCGAATTTGGAGAGGGGTTACTGGAATCAATATCGATTCAGATAGCCACTACCTGGAGTTGGCGGCGCTTAAGGGATGGAAGGAGGCGCTGCAACCCCCGCGCGACTTCTCACTTCCGCGCGCCCACTAGCGCGATCCCCAATTAGGAATCACCATATGCATATGCCCTCCCAGCCCGACACTGCCCAAACAAATGTCCACGTTCACCTAGCTCTCGGCCCTGGAGCGCAAGTCAGAATAATAATCTCTATTTCGAATACGATCTTAACCACGATTTTGACGATCCTCACTTTCACGCTATAGTACCAAAGAGAACCCGCTTTTCTCTTCTTGGCCTCCACTCTCGGCAGTGAATGCCCGCGAGCGAGGTAGAAGAGGAGGAGTCGGTTCTGGAATAGGCGACCTCGATCGTAGGCAGTGGGCTTGGCGCGTCCGCTGCTTCGAACGACACCGAGTAGTTGGTACGTCTCCGATCGGTCGAGCTTTACCTCTGGACCCGACAGCAACCATTGCTGCTGTCCTTGGTCAGGGCAAGTGATAGTGAAAGTCTGACGGGAGATGCTACTCCGGCACCAGACAAGTGCTGGCTTCTCAGCCGAAGCAGCCTGATAAAGGTTCTGGCCCCGGCAGATCAAGGCTGCAGAAACTTGTGCGAACAGGCTATCGCCGTGACGAGGATTTGGATTGCCCAGCCGACGAGCCTCAGTCCACGACACTTCTTCCTGGTCAAGCAGCCTCAGGCCGCAGCCAGGCTCGAGAGCCTCAACGGCGTCCTCAAGCGCCTTGTACAAAAGACAGTGGAATTTTTGTGATTTTCCTTGCCAATGACGACCCTAACAGCTACAATACCACTAAATGACGGGACGACGTGCTCCACGGTGTGTGGAGGGTTTGTATGCTTCGCCGCAGCATCGTTAACACGCAAAAGCCCAATGTTCGTTCCTAGATGGCCATGAGATCAGCCTCAAGCCTAGGGGAGGTTTGTGTCTCGTTCACTTTTTTACACTCCGTAGTAATGTCTCTCAATGCTAGGCGCTAACCCTGCACACCCCTCTCTTACTCCAGTCAACCACAGCATTGCCTCCAGCCACCTCGGCACAGTGGCACAAGGAAATGCCATGATCGTCAGCATCGATGTGGCACACACGTCTCCCACATACCTGCCGCCAGAAGAAACACGGGTTTTGACAAAGAACCCAAGTCCGCAGCAGCTTGCCGACAAAGACTCGTGCACTCGGCCTCTGGAAAGGGCAAAGCAACAGTGCAGCTGCTCCTGGGCGGCCGCAGCGGAAGGCAACAAAGTGCCTCCCAGCACCAGCACCAGCACCAGCACCAGCACCAACCTTGGCCTCGATTATTTCCGCAGCAGCAGCCCAAACAATCCTAGCGACCATTTTGGGGGCGCCGATGCGCAGCCCTTGCTACACCTTTATGCGGTCGACCGAGGCGGTCAGCATCACGACGCTGAGGCACAACCCGACATCCTGTGCGACGCGGGCGGGCGCTGCGCCATAGCATGTGCCGCCGCGCCAACCCTGCTATTGCCGCTGGGGCAGGGAATGGGGACCAAAAGAGCCTGCTCGATGAGAGGCAGATCCACAAGGAGGCAGGCATGGAGAATGCGCTGTAGATTCTGGACGAGGCACGCCGAAAGGTCCGGGAGAATGCGCGTCGGGCCATACAGGTGCATGGGAATTGTTCCAATGCCATGTCCCACCTCTGACGTGTTGTTGGGTCTGGCCAGCGGTGAGCTACCGCATGCGGTTCAGCTCAGGGGTGATACTCGATTAATTGAGAGGCGAAAATTAGGTTTTATTAGCTCCCGACGCTATCATACTGCATTCAAAACTTTGTGATCCATAGAGTACCACGAGCCCAGCCCGCATTTCCGGATTACCGCCTGAGATATATACTTTTGCACCCTGTATGGACCGCGCGGCCTCGGTTATGTACGCACGACTCTGCGTTGCTCAGTCAAGACGGCGTCGTGCAATTTTCAGGTCGCAGCGATCTATTCCGCCTTCAGCGAGGACGCACTGCCAGCGGACGGCGCGAGGCCTTCCATGATCTCGGACCCAATCGAGTACACAAAGTACCCAGGCATGATGATCCAGAGGCCGCTGGAGATGGGTAGGGAGCTGTTAGTCTCGGGAGCAGGCTGGATCTGCAATCACGGGGTGGGCTTGTACTCACTTGGGAATAATCCAGAGGAATATCAAATGTTGGAGGGTGTTGTGGCCGATGTTGTCGAAGCCAGACCACGATTCGTTCAGCCCTAGGGGAGTCGCACACGCCGAAATTAGCCCCATTGCCCCGCCGGTTCGGGTCCAGCCAGCCCAGAAAAGAGCGGGAGCGAGGAAAAAAGCCACTCACAGTAAAGAACCGTCTTGGAAAGCGTCATGACCAGCCCCGTGAAGAGCACCAGCAGCGCGTGCGCGGCGGGCTTGCCGGTCAAGGCGGCCCTCTGGCCGGCGACGGCGGGCTTGACGGCGCTGGTGGCCCAGATGTAGACGTAGTACAGGTAAAAGGCCGTCTCGACCAAGTTGAGGGTGCCCTGGGCGGCGGTGAAGCCGTTGTTGAGGTTCCACTGCTTGAAGCCGTAGATGTGGTCGACGCGGCCGTACAGCTCGTAGGGCACCCACAGCGGCGAGTGCAGCTTGCCGCCGGGCATCGAGTGCGGGCGCAGCAGGATGTAGCCCGCGTCCCAGAGCACCGCGGGCAGCGACGCGGCCAGCCAGACGAGCGTGCCGGTGGTGGGCGTATGCGAGAGGACGCGGCCGCCGGCGCCGGCGGAGGGGCCGCGCGCCGGGGTGACGCGCGCGGCCGAGCCGGAGCGAGTCTGGGCCATGGCGGGTGGTGAGGGGTTGTGGGCTCCTGGTGCCTGGTGCCTGGTTCTGGACTAGGGAGCTGGGGCCGGCGCTGAGTGTGGGCGGGAGGCTAGCGTGGGTTATATAGTGCGAGGGAACGAGCAAGGGACAGACGGCGCGGTATTTTGGTACGGACCAGATCAAACGGGGCGCAGGATGGGGTAGATATCTGTCCCAAAGCCTAGGGAAGAAGAGATCAAATAGAGGGGGGCAGATGAAACGTGAGCGCACGGCCGCCTGGGGATCCCGGCTCGCAGCGGTTAAACCCCCAGGGAAAGAAAAAAAACCCGCGACAGCTGATTTCGGTGTCGGGGATGGGATCGACGAGGGGTGTGCCAAGAAACACTTAAATCCGGGGTGCGCCGCCGCCGCGCACTGAGTGGCGCCGCAACGCTGCCCATTGGCCACGCCGTTTAATGGCCATCACCCATGTTCCGCCCATTCCGGTTCAGCGCCACGTCCCCTGAAAGATGGTTGCCACCTCCTACACCAAAAAATCGAGATAGGAGAGGGTGAACAGGCAAGCCAAGACTCCCGCCCATGGCACGGGCACGTGTGATTGGAGAGATTCTTCGGTTGATAGGGTCATCGTTGCACCGTTTGCTGGCGTGACGGGCTTATCGCCCAGGCCCAAGAACCAAAAAGAAAGCAGCTACAGGCCATCGCACTACGTCGCCGTTTGCACTGCTTCCCACCCGTGGCTGCACCGCCATGCTAACACCATTCCTCCAAGCACCATGCCCTCTCCGACAACTTGCTGCCCCGATCTTTCTTCATTCGACGTACTAGGCGGGCTGTTCGTAATAAAGCCTTAAGATGCGGCTCGTTCATAGGCCTCGAACGGGAGCAGCATGTTGCAAATCCAGGCCCAAGAACGATTCCTGGCCACCGCCCAAACAGTCCTAGCGCGGAATTCCACGTGCTGACTCTTGAGCAGGTGAATTCTAGCGGCGCCGCAAACGAGCGCCTTGATGGGCCTCGCGGCGCTGGCCCACTCCATGGCTCGCCCCAGCAGACGCTCTCTAGGCGTGGTGCACTCGTTTAGTATCTCCTTTCGAGATGCAACAATCGCCAAGGATCGTCGCGGACGTCGGATAACTTCTCGCGCTTGGCCAAGCAGCTGAGAGTCAATATTCCACCGTTGTCGTCCAGTATGCGCCGCAAAATATGGCATAGCCCATCCTGTCCGGCCACGGCCGCAACGGCTGCCAGGGCCATCTGCCCAGCCGCGAGCCTTGGCAGCGGCCGATGAGATCTTTCCTGTCATCGAGAAAGCACTAGATCATTTGGATATTGACCCGAGCAGCACACACCATCAGCAGTATTGTGGTTTTGGTCCTCGCGAGATTGCGAAAGCGCTCGCCTGGGTCCTAGAGGGGAGGCCAAGACATGCAGTTCACGAGTAGTCTACCATCTCCACCTGTCCACCCTCGCACGGTTCGATCATTATAATCCAAGGCAAGACAGTGTGATATTTCACTGGCGACCTCCCAGGCTCACGACGAAGCATCTGGATCAGGTCGAATTTGAGGTCATGCAAATTGTCTTTCTCTGTAGCTAGGCTAGAATGTTCGGCTAGTGCCTCCAGCTGTCATCCACCCTCGCACAGAAGCTGTTGCTGCCCTCACCGGCTGTTCCTGCTGGAGCCCTACTCTCATTACTCATCTGTCGTGATTCCCGTTTCAACGTCAGTTCCTACTTCTATCCTGACCTCGAATATGTCGCCTCTATGCTTCAGGGCTGTGGATCCTCCACTTTCCAAGCAAAGTCCTCCACATGTGCCCGGCAGTATCCCTTTTTTAATTAATTCCCCTTTCTCTCCATAATTTATCCAGTACATGATTGTTCCCGGCTGAGATCCTATACTGTGATATCCTTCAAGTCGAAGGAATACGTATGGAAATGACTTTAGACGATCTCATCCACCTCCGCTCTTCTAGGCAATTTCACCCGATCTCACTCCGCTAGGCGTAGAGGGAGCGGGCACCCCCCGCCATAGGCGTACAGGGAGCGGGCTCCCTCCGACCTAGGCGTGGAGGGAGCGGATCCACTCCTCCCAGTTGCTTCCATCTGGCAGGCCCGCTGCCTTCATGTCCTCGGGCAACATCTTGTTTCCGGCTGACAAGATGGTGTCGAGTACATCCATTGTGTGCGCGGGCGCTGGCATCGAGGCCTCTGCTTGTTGGCCTCCTACGGGAGGGAAAACGGCCGGCAGATACAGGCAGATATCGGGGTTGTCCAGCCCGACGAGGCGGAGCAGGAGCTCATACGACTTTGCCAGAATGAATGATTGTCCGTTGAGTAGAATCTTGGCCGAACGGCTTAGCTTTGCCGGATGGTTGGTAACGGCCACATAAACTTTGTCTGGCTCCAGCGCCGTCTCTTGGAAGCCGCAGCTCACCACTCCATTGATCGGCGCGTCCCAGATGGTGATGAGAGGGATTGCCGACCGCGGAACTGCAATGTTCCCGACAAAGGCTGCTTGGTCAGCGACAGCGAGGCGCCTTGCCTGGTCTGGGCGGCACGGCAAGGTCGGCGGGGCCCTGATAGGGTGTGTAGCCAGTCGATATACAGCGAGCGCTTGAGGATTGGCGTCCGCCATAGTGAGGCCGTGGTCAACCTTGGCCCACCCGTCCGAAGCAACGTCGTCGCCCTGGTACAAGTCGTTGGACGAGCCGGCCAGGTGCCTGGCGAGTCGCGTCGCGTTCCGCGGCTGGTTGAGGGCGTCCTGGATGCGCTTGAGTACGTGAAGTGGTTCGAAGCCGAATCGGATGAGGGAGGCAGCAAGCCCTCGATCCGCCTGCTCCATGTCAGCCTGCGTCGCGACGCCCATGAACATGGGTGTTGGGATCATGGCCCTGATGGTATACGCCGCCTTCTCGAAGACTGCGAGGTCGATATTGACCTCGCCGCATCGAACGACGCACTTGTTGATCTCGTGCCGGTAGTTTGTCTTGAGGAAGGGAGCTTCCCGGTAGAAGTCGCGACAACAGATTCGCAGGAAGTAGGCCCAGAGGGGAACGCCCGTCTGGTGAAATGTCAGCGACAGTGCCTGAGGCACCTCCCGTGGCTCTTTGCTCGCGAGAACTGTCGCAAATGCAAATGCGGCGGACGTGGTCGAAGGAGTGCCGGGTCCGAGGTAGGGGCGAAAAGAGTCCTGCTCATCGTCGTTTCCAGCCCAGACCATTACGGCCTGGGCGGCCATATAGAATGGCTTGTGAGAGACTGGCTCACCACCAGCCGAGCCACCGAGGCAGACCTGCTCGATCCAGAGATATTGAGCGTGATGTTCATGCCGAAGGCTCTTGAGCATGCCCTGTACTGGCTCTGCGGCAACAGTAGCTTGACCACCATCGGGGATATAGATAGCGCACGCCACGAATGACGGAACGTTGTTGACCAACTTGATTGTACCATGGGGCGGGCGAAAGCCCGCCCCCGGGAGCAGCTCCAGAAGCTCAAAGCTTCTGTTGTTGAACATTTTTGGTTTTTTGTTGGGGTGGAAAAAGTCAAGACTGAAGGGAGACTGAAAATTTTGGACTTTTTATATTTTAAGGCCTACAACAGTCCGCTCCTTCCCGTTTCTACTGTACGGTCGCCCTTGTAGCCAAACAATGCAAAAACATAATTATACATACAAAATTTGGACTGGGTTTAAACCCTAACATTTCAAATTTGATGCTCATAATATTGGCTAACGGCGCGATTGCTGGCATCCTTCATCCAGCTCCTGTGAGCAATATCGATAGGATTGGTTCCTCCGAGGCCAACGTCGAGTGGCCATGCGACATGTATATGCCGCATGCCACAAATCGAGGCCCTTGGCCCCGGGAAAACGAAACAATCTTGGTATGAACTGGGCTGTCGCCGGCTCCTGGATGAAGCTCCAGGAGCCGGATGGTGGTGCTGGTGGTAGCCATTTTTGTCTTTTGTTGAGGTGAAAAAGTCAAAACTGAGGCGGACTGAAAATTTTGGACTTTATATATTTTGCCCTAGAATTTCATATTTTATATTTATTGTATTCACTAGTTGACCGCGCGGTGAGTGGCACCCTTTATCCAGCTTCCGTGAGCAACTTGGAAAGCTTCATGTTCCTGGAATAGGCCATATTGTCCTGTGTCGTAATCTGTTAAGTCGCAAACCTCAAGGCTGAGCGCGGACTGAGAGGTTTGGATCTTTCGAACGATTAGTCTATATTTTGCTATGTCCAGGAACATGGTCATCCTTGCATTTTATCGGATGCCCAAGTTTCCCAGTTGGACCCTAGGCTTCAGAAGTGCCTATAGATCTATCGATGCTTTGCAGAATGGACTTGTTCAGTGGAAACGCCGTGAGAAGACCTGGGAGATTCAGAGTAGCCTGGTCTCGCTCACAGTCTGGCTTTGAACCAAGGGATGCGGCGCCTAAATAAGTTCCGACCTCCCGTACCTGTAGTCACCTAGAGCTGCGGCAAAGTATGGAACAGAAGGCCAAACGCATGACTGAAAAAGCAAAGAAGAAGATCTTTAAGCAAGCAGAGTAGACAATTTAATATGGAGATGCAAAAAGAAAGCATCTGAAATATTGAACTTCCTGTTGTTGGGCAGGGGCTTGTGACCAGCGGTCACACGACGTGAGGCACACATGTTTGCGCACCTAGATGAGACAGCCAATTTGAGGTGGCCTTGACGCCAGGGTCGACCTCTGGTAGCATTTTTTGGTCAAACTGAACACAAACCTCTCATTGTGTATCCAAGCATGCATGCCAAAAAACAATTTGCTACCCCTCAAGGACTCATCATGGAGGCAAAGCAGAAAGACAAATGGGAACAATGCACCGGGTCCTCTTTGTTTCCCCTCGCATGGCCATTCGGGAGAGGACACCTCGAAGTCGAATGGCGCTTGCCGCGCGTAGCACGGTTCGCTTTGTCTGAGCAGCAAAGACTTTTCCTAGGATTAGGCTTCAGGCTGGGTTGCAGTGCTTTGGGCTAATCAGGCAGCAGATCGAGTCGTGAAATTAGGCTTTCAGCAGGGACCAGGGCCCAGGGCTCGCCGAGCTCGGCGGGGTCGCAAGGGACCCGCCACCAAATGCCGACCTAAGCGCGGCGGGGGAAGGATCTGCCACCCGAAGTCGCATATGAGAAATGACTATTCCGACTCCAAAACAAGCTTTCTGCGATCCTGGGCGTGTGCTCTGAGCATCGGTCGCGGCGGGCAACGGACAGCCGCCCGAGGTTACAGCGGCGGGGTAGCGAGGCACTACTTTGGCGGCCGTTTCCCACCCGCTTTTGGCTTGCCGGCTTTTCCCTCGATGGGCAGCACAGCAGGCCCGTCGGGCTCGACCCGACAGTCCATCGACGAGGAGACGCCTCTTCTTGACATTTCTGGCCTGCCGGCATCGAGAATGGAAGACAGCAAGCTTGTGGCCGGACCCGAGGGTCGCCGCCAGTCTGCCGCGGAGCTGAGCGACGACAACCTCGATCAATCGGCCCAGCATGGCGCCATCGACGAGGAGAGGCGGGCCGAGATCGAGCGGCGGCTGGTCAGAAAGCTGGACATGCTGCTCCTCCCGCCCCTGTGGCTGCTATACGTCTGCAACTACCTCGATCGAAACAACATCGCGTGAGTTGGCCTCTGCATTCTGAACATCCCGCGCTCGGTGGGCCAGGCCAGCTAATCCAGACCGGCTTCCTGCCCGACGACAGACAGGCGAAGCTGAGCACCTTCGAGCGCGATCTGGGACTTGTCGGCAACCAGTTCAACGTGGCTGTGTCCATCCTGAACGTCGGGTACCTGCTGATGCAGCTGCCATCGTGAGTATACCACCACCATGCTCGCGTCGTACGGCCTGATGCTACTCCCTGCTGCCGCTTTACTGACAGAACCGCGACAAAAGAAACATGATGTTCACCCGCAGCAGGCCGTCCCTCTACATCCCCGCCTGGGTGTTCCTCTGGTCGTGCGTGTCGGCCGCCACGGCCGCCGCCAACAACTTCGGCCACCTGGTCGCGATCCGCTTCCTGCTCGGCTTCGTCGAGGCCCCGTTTGCTCCCGGCGCCGTCTACCTGCTGAGCTGCTGGTACCCGCGCCGGGAACTCGCGGCGCGCCAGGCCGTCATGTTGACGGGCCTGCCCCTGGCCACGGCCTTTTCGGGCCTGATCGCGGCGGGGGTGTTTGCGAGCCTCGAGGGCGCCAGGGGGCTGGCTGGCTGGCAGTGGCTGTTCATCATTGAAGGCGCCGCCAGCCTTTTTGTGGCCTTTTTGTCGCTCGCACTGCTTCCGGACTTCCCAGGCCAGAAGCGGTGGGGAGTCATGGCCTGGCTACTGACGGACGAGGAAGAGGCGGTGGCGGTGGAGAGGATGAAGAGGGACCGGGTGTCGGTGCCGGTGAGGGAAGGGGGGGTAATGCAAGGGCTGCTGCTTGCCTTGAAAGATATCCGAACCTGGATATTCGTAAGTAGCGACACCGTTATGGCTTCTCCGATGCTGTCTGGAACATGTACAGAAGAGGAAGCGCTAACCACTTGTTACATTCACAGGTCCTCATGACATTTGCTGGCCACAGCGCCTACGGCTTCATCAACTTCTTCCCCACTATCGTCAAGGGCTTCAAGTTGGGCAGCAACACGCTGACGCTGATCCTCACGGCGCCACCTTACCTCGTCTCGGCCGTCATCATGCTCCTCCTCGCCCTCTCCAGCGACCGCCGCAACGAGCGCGGCTGGCACATCTCGATCCCGCAGGCCGCCGCCTGCGTCGGCTTCGCCATCACGGCGGCCACCATAAACGGGCCGGCCCGCTACGCGGCCGCGTTCCTGTACGTGTGCGGCACCTTCACGACGGTGGGCATCGTGTTCGCCTGGGCGGCGTCGACGCTGGGCGAGACGCCCGAGGAGCGCGCCTGCGCCATCGCCATCATCAACCCGCTCAGCCAGCTGGGCAACATCGCCAGCCCCTATTTCTTCCCGGCCTCGGACTCGCCGCGCTTCCTCATGGCGAACTTGCTGCAGCTGTTCTTTTCGGCCCTGGTGATTGTGACCTGCCTTTGGCTCAAGGCGCTTCTCAAGAGGGCGAACAAGAGGCTAAAGGAGGAAAAGGAAGACCCGGTGCTGTACACGTTGTAAGGGAGGATGGGTGTGAGAAGACTGCCGAAGCTCGCATGCACACTTGGATTTACTCGACAGACATGTAGTGACTATATAAATATAGTTTGGATCAGACAAACGCCCCCGATAGAGGCCTTCCGCAAAAGCTTCTCTTTCCAGCTTAGAAGCGTATGCGCGAACCTGTTATTCTACGGTACATAATACAAAACAAGATGTGAAATCTCTCTCTGGATTACACAATCCCGGCAGCCGCTTGTGCCTTGGCCGCAATGGCAGCGCCCAGCTTGGAAATACTCGAACCGCCCATCAGCTCAAGCACAGCGACGTCAGCCCGGGCCTCTCGAGCCAGCCAGCTGCGCAGCTCAACGGCCACGAGCGAGTCGACGCCGTACGCGTGCAGGGGCCGGGACGCATCGACGTCGGCCCGCGGCACCGTCAGCATCCGCGCCAGCTTGGCGGCCAGCGCCTCGGCCACGACGGCCCCGGCCTCGGCCACCGACGCCGCGGCCCCGAGCTTGGCCCTGAGCGCGCCCGGCCCATCCGCGGAAGCGCCGCCGGCCGGAGACCCGGCATCCACGCCTCCGCCGCCATCTTCGTCGTGCCGGCCCGTGCCCATGTGGTGCAGCGCCTCGAACAGGGCCGAGGTGCGCAGCGCGAACGGCACGCCGACGCCGCGGCGGCGCAGCGAGGCGGGCGTCTCGATGCCCGTGACGACCTGCGCGCGGAGCATGTCTGGAGGGTCACCACCACCGCCGCCGTCGCTGTAGCCGCCGCGTGTCGGGTCGCAGTGCGCGTCGACCAGGGCCAGGAACTCGGCCTCGCGGATGGGCAGGTAGCCGCGGCCGCGCAGGCGCTCGACGAGCGCGGCGTTGCCGTCGTGGCCCTGCTGGGCTACGAAGCCGACGGACAGGAGCATGCCCAGGTCGAGCGAGGAGGCGGATAGGCCGCGCGCCCGGCGGTAGCGGGCCAGGGCGTCCTGGTAAGAATTTCCGGCCGCGTAGTTGCTCTGGCCGTGGCTGCCCATGACGCCCGTCGAGGAGGAGAGCATGATGAAGAAGTCGAGGTCGGCGGGCAGCAGCGCGTGCAGGTTCCAGGAGCCCCGGACCTTGGGGGCCAGGGCGGCGCGGAAGTCGTCGAGGCCCATGGAGGAGAAGCTTGAGTCCTGCGCGAGAGAGTTGGTTGCTGGTTAGCAGGCATGTCATGGGTCTGGTTGGCTTGCTGGGTTGGGGTAATGAGGAGTGGATAAGAAAAATGGGCGTGGTCTGTGGCTGACGCCAAAGGCAGCGACACTCACCCTCAAGACCATCTGCGCGTTGAAGCAACCAGCAATGGGCGGCATTGTTATGGCGCACGCCTCCAGAGTGGCCGCAAGCTGCTGCTCATCGCTGACGTCGCACTTTGGAGTCGACACAGCTGCCGCCCCCATCCCCATCAGCTCGGCAACCAGGGCGTGGTCCCTATCGGCGCCCGACCGTGACAGCAGCAGCAGGTGCTTGGCCCCGCGGCGCACCATCCAGCGCGCCATGCTTTGGCCGAGCCCGCCAAGCCCGCCTGCGATGACATAGGTCGCGTCGGCGCGCAGTCGATAGCGCGGTCGAGAGTCGGGTACCATCTGAACGAGATGCGAGTTCCACGTCAGCAACTGGTCGACAAGCCCTGGGGCCTCCGCACCTTCACTTACTGCGATCTTTTCTCCAGGCTCCGGCCTCAGCAAAATCTTGCCGATGTGCTTGCCGCCCTGCATCAGCCTGAAGGCCTCCTCGGCCTGCCCGAAGCCAAAGACGTGCAGCGGCCGCGGCGGCTCGATGGCCTTTGCGTGCGCGAGGGCCGCCACCTCGCCGAGGATGCGCGACAGCAGGGCCGGCCTGCTGCGCGAGGCGAAGAGCCCGTCGCCGCTGGCGAAGCTGACGCCCCTGGCCACGGGGTGCATGGACAGCGACGCAAAGGTGGCCAGGTCGTGCTTGCCGACCTCGACGAAGCGGCCCAGCGGCGCCATGCAGCGCTCCCACGTCGCCCGCAGCGCCTCGCCCGAGAGCGAGTTGAGCGCGACGTCGACGCCGCGGCCGCCCGTGGCCCGCTCGACGCCGAGCACGAACGAGTCGGCGTCGCGGCTCGAGAAGATGTCGGCCTCGGGGACGCCGAGCTCGCGCGCCAGGAAGGCGGCCTTTTCCGCCGTGCCCACCGTCGCCAGCACGCGCGCGCCGCGCAGCCGCGCCACGTGGATGGCGGCCTGCCCGAGCCCGCCCGAGGCCGAGTGCACCAGGACCGTCTCGCCGGCGCGCAGGCGCGCCACCTCGGCCAGCGCGTACTGCGCCGTCCAGTAGACGATGGGCAGCGTCGCCGCCTCCTCGAAGGACATGTGGGGCGGTATCGGGTGCACCAGGCCCTCGGGCGCGCGCACCACGGTCCGCAGGGCCGACATCTGCACCGCGAAGACGCGGTCGCCCGCCCGGAGCCGCGTCACCCGCGGGCCGACCGACCTCACCACGCCCGCGCACTCGATGCCCAGGTCCTCGGGGATCTGTCCCATGGCCGCCATGACGTCGAAGAAGTTGAGGCCGCACGCCCGCACCTCGATCTCGACCTCGTGCCCGTCCTCGATGGGCAGGTGCCGGCTGCCGCCGCCGCCGCTGCCGCTGCTGTCTTCCTCGACGTCGACGTCGACGAAGCGAAGGGTGTCGAGCATCGCCAGCGACCCGACAGTCAGCTTGACCGGCCTGTCGCGGCTGAGCGGCTGCGGCTCGGGCGTGCGCTGCGCCGCGGGCACCAGGCTCGTCGCGATCTCGTCGTTGAGGTAGTTGGCCTCGACGACCCGGCCGATGCAGAGAACCCCCTTCTGCTCGACGAATTCCTGCTCCGCCCGTCCCTCGCGGCGGCGGTGAGGAGCCAGCAGGCCGATGGACTCGATGATGCGGCTGAGCTTGGCCGCCGTCGATGTAGGGTCCGCCTCGGCGTTGCTCATTCCGCCGGCCGGCTCGAGTGCTGCCGTCACAAAGTCGAAGTCTTCTCCCCTCTCCTCGCGGACAGTCCTCGCAAAACCGTGTACCAGGTCAAACGCTGGCTGCCAGCCCTTGGCGGCAGGAGATGTGGTTGCCCACAGGAGGCCCTTGGCAGCGGTGAGCTTCTTCACGCAGGCAATTGCAGCCTCGTCGACCGTTTCAAGGAACGGGGTCTCGAGCTCGGGGAGGAAGATGCACAGGCCGTCCTCGACCGTTTGTTGCAGCATTTCCGCAGTGGAATAGATCCTGGTAGGCGCTGGGCTCTTGGACTTGGTCTGCTCAGCTTCAAGACGCCGTGCAAGCTCCACTGCAACAGCTTGCTGCAGGCTTGACCCCTGAGAGATTACGATGGCTGTGCGGACCGTGGAGCCACCGACGGTCAGTGCCTTGGCCTCTGTCTGCACCCCGACAGCATCGTCCACGGTCGACATCATGACCGAGATGGTCTGGGTCTTGTCGGGCCCTGTCTCTTGCACCGGCAGCTCGTTTCCGGTAAACCCCGAACTGCGTAGCATAGCGTCCCAGTCGGCCTTGGACATCAGCGGGCCCCATTTGCGGGTTGGCTCGGTTCCTGTGTTGTCCAAGTTACGTGTAAGAAGTCTGCCCACAGGTCACAAGTTAAGGAGCTGCTGCTTGACATACCTAGCCACCAGCCAGGCAGTAATCCCATGGCGAACCCGGCGCCGAGCATATTGAGATTGGTCAGCTCAAAGAGCAGGAGCTTGCCACCACTGTTCCCGGTCGTTAGCACTGGAGAAAATGTCAGATTTGGATGCTTTTCAAGGTGAACACTAACGGTTTCAGCAGGCTTCTTGTGTACGACAGCGTCCTTGCCATGTCCTTTGTGGCGTGCAAGACCTGGTTGCGTATGATGTCAGCAAATCGTCTCAAGAGACAGAGCAAAGGCCACCATGCCCGACTTACATTAGCCGCGACGACAAGATCATATCCCCCCGCCTCGAATCCTTGCTTGACCGGGTCGTTCTCGATGTCCAGGACCCTGAAGCTCATCCTCGACCCGTGCTCCTTGAACATCTCCTGCGCCTTCTCAAAGAAGCTAGGCGAGATGTCGGTGAAGGTGTAATGCCCGAACCTCGGCGTCCCATCCTCGCCGCTATCGGCCGACCCCTGGCCGTGCCGCGACAGCGTCCTGATGAGGGGCACCGTCGTGCCGCCGGTCCCGGCCCCGATCTCGAGGATGCGCATCCCGGGTCTCTTGTGCGCGAGCGCGTCGACCAGCCGCTCGTGCGCCGCGTATGTCTCCCTGGCCCCGAAGCCGTCCTGGTACAGCCGCGGCATCACGTCGTCGCGGAACATGAGCTCTAGCGGGTCGGCCGAGCCCGCCAGGATGGCGGGCAGCTCGGGGCCCAGCCGGAGCAGTATTGGCGCCTCGGGCTCGCCACGGATTCGGTCGATCAGCGCGGCCACGTGCGCCTCGTCGTGGATCTGCTGCAGCCATGCCGCCTTGCCGTTTGCGATGGTGGGCTGGCCCGCGGCGCCCGGCTTGTTGCCGGCAGCGAGGTTTACCATGTTTTGCTTGTGCATCCGCATCCACTCGACGTAGTTTGCCAGGTGTCCGCCTGCCGGGGGGCCGGTTCCTCCTGCGTCAAGATAGTCCAGTGCCTTGCTGATGTAGTAGAAGCACATAAACTCTAGCTCTTCCTGCGGACTCGGTTGTTCTACGCTGCCAGTTCCAACCTGTTTGGCGCTTTCTGAGACTGACAGTGGCTTGAAGAACCAGTCGGGCGCGTTCTTGAGATCCAGGAGGTCGATATCTGGGGCCCACGCGAGGTTATAGCAAAGACGCCTCCAGCTCCCGTCGCGACGTTTGCCGCCCGAGGTGGCGCCACCGCCGGTGTCGTTGCTCAGATATGTGACCCTGAACCCGCTCAGCTCTGCAAGCAGCGCGTTGCCGCCGGGGTTGGTCACCGTTACGGAGCACTCGGCCTCTCGCAGGCCCCGCTTCCGCGCCGTGGTGTGTGCCTTGAGCGACTCTGGGTCGTCGCGGCATATGCCGTCTGAGATCCACATGCTCTCCAGGAACGACGGGACAAACGTCCGCATCGTCGCCTGCCTATCGCCGGCCGCCAGGGAGGGGAAGACGGTCTGAAAGATGCCGTCCAAGGTGGCGGGGTGGATGACCTGGTGGCTGCTGGCCTTGGTTCTGGGCCGCTTCTCCATGACGCGGATGTGCGCGACGGCATCGCTGGAATAGGGGCTGCGGGCGGGGTCCCTTGCGCTGTTGCTGCTCGTGTTGCTCCCGCGGCTCTGCCGAACGCCACTCATCGTGCGGAACGACGGCCCGAAGACGAGGCCTATCATCTCGATCATGCCGTACAGCGACCCGGAGTCGAGCGGCAGGGTGCACCTCTTGTCGAGCGCCGCCGCCTCCACCAGGAGCCTCTGCTCCTTGGCCTGCTTCTCCTGCGCGGTGCTGCTGCTACCCCAGGCGCCCGCCGCCGCCGCCTTGGCCGTCGGCGCCGCCTCGCCGTATTCGGCGCGGATGCTGCCGCGGCAGTGCTCGCTCCAGCCGCCGCCCTCGCCGTGCGAGGCGAGGACAAACTCGGACCAGCCCGACACGGCCCCCGCGAAGTTGCTGAGCCTGCCGGCGCGCACGCGCAGCTGGACCTCGACGCCCTCGGCCGCGGCCGCCGGCAGCATCAGGGCCTTGTCGAACACGACCTCGCGGAGCCGGTAGCCCGCGACGGCGCGGCGCGGCTCGGCCAGCTGGCGCGCCGCCTCGATGGCCATGACGAGCATCCCCGCCGCCGGGTAGACGAGCTGGCCCGTGACCTCGTGGTCGCGCACCCAGGGGTGCTCGGCCAGCTTGAGGTAGGTGCGCCAGCGCGCGTCGGCCGGGTCCCAGTCGGCGGCCCTCGAGCCCAGGAAGTCGTTGCGCGGCTGCGGGCGCAGCCGCATGTTGCGGCTGATGCGGCTCTCGGCCCAGTAGCCCTGCGAGTGGTTGAAGGGATACTCGGGGAGGTCCACGAGCATGTGCTGGAGGCTCTTTGCGCCCTCGGCGGCCGCCCTGGCCTCGTCGTGGTGCGCATCGATGTCGCCGCTTGCCAGCACGGCGGCGAGGTCGAGCGATGCGAGACCCGCGCAGAAGAGACGCCCTGCCGCGCTCAGCACCGTCTCGGCGGCGGAGACATTGCGGGTGAGCGTCGAGTCGTACTGGGCGGGCTTGCCGACGCTGCCGGCGGGGAGGGCGTCAGTGATCTCCTTGACGTAGCGGCGCAGCGCTCCGTGCGGCCCCAGCTCCAGGACGTAGTTGACCCCGATCTTTTCACCGTCGTGGCTGGAGAGGTTCTCCTGCAGCATCTCGGATACCGCGCCGGAAAAGAGGACCGGGTAGACGAGATTCTTCACCCAGTAGTCGGCCTGACCCGCCTCCTCAGCGGTGGTTCGCTGTCCGGTGGTGGACGAGAACATGGCCACTTCTGCGTTCACCCTGGCAGCGCCGTCGTCGGCCAGCGTGCCCATGCACTTGCGGTAGCGCGCGGCCACCTCCTCCATGTACCTGGAATGATAGGCGTTGCCGACCTTGAGCAGCTGGCAGAACACGCCGTCCGCCTTGAGCGTCTGCTGCAGCGCAACCAGCTCGCCCCTGTCGCCCGTGAGCGTGACGTTCTGGGGGCTGTTGACGCACCCCACGGCTACGTTTGCGAGCCGGCCAGCCTCGATGTAGGACTTGGCGGCCGCCTCAGACAAGGCCGCTGCCATCATGCCCCTGCCGCCGGACTTGGCAGTCATGGTGTACTGGCGCACCAGCAGGTCGGCCGACAGCACGCCGCGGAAGTAGGCGACCCTCATGGCAGCGGGCAGGCTCAGCGCGCCGGCGCAGTAGGCCGCCGCGATCTCGCCCGACGAGTGGCCCACCACGGCGGCCGGCGTCACGCCCCAGCTGGCCAAGAGACTCACGAGCCCGATCTGGACCGCAGCGCACAGCGGCTGGCTGTAGGCCGGGTTGTCGACGTTGGACGAGGCGGCGTCCCTGGTGAGCTCATCTGTGAGGATTTCATTCCCGGTGTTAGCAGAGATGGACGGCGAATGTGAAAGAGACAGAAACGAGCAGCAGGACATACCAATCAACGACCACCAGCACCCAAGCTTCTCCAGCGCCGCGCCCGCCTCCTCCAGCGCGCGCCTGTACACTGGGTACACCAAGAGCTCCCTGCCCATGGCGTGCCACTGGGCCCCCTGGCCCGTGAAGACAAAGGCGACCCGCAGCGCCGGCGACGACGCCGCGCGCACGGGCTTGGACGGCGGTGCCGGCTCGCCGCTGCCGCTGCCACCCGTCAGGCGCGCCAGCAGCTCCTCGCGGCTGGCCGCCACGGCGAACGACCGCCACGGCAGCCTGGTGCGCCTCGCCGCGAGGGTGTAGGCCAGCCTGGCAATGAACTCGTCCGCGGCCCCCTGGCCCTGCTGCCGCCGGGCCTTGGGGCCGGAGAGGTACTCGCCGTAGACGCCCGCGGCGCGGCGCAGGCCGTCCTCGTCGTGGGTCGACCACACGAAGAGCAGCGGGCGCTGCGGCCCGGCGCAGGACGGGGGGCAGCAGCCGCCGCCGCCGCCGGCGCTGACGTGGTCGCTCGTGCCCAGGCTGATGACGTCGGAGCAGGCGCCGCCGCCGCCAGCGCTGTCCGGGCGGTTCAGGACCACAAAGTCGTGCGAGCCGGAGGACGACGACGACGACGACGACCGGGACGACGACCAGGTGGGGCTGCTGGGGGCTTGGATCAGCCGCGCCAGGGGCTGCGGCGGCGGTGGTGCCTCGGCGGTGTTGTGGTTCCCCCGCAGCCCGCGAGACTCGAGGTACGAGCGCGCGTCGTCCAGGACCACGTGCACGTTGGTCCCGCCGTAGCCAAACGAGTTGACCGAGGCGCGGCGGAGGCCCCGAGTCTGCCAGGGGATCGGCTCGGTGGGGAACTGGCAAAGGCAGATGTGAGCACAAAGCCACGCGCAACTTCTGTAGGATAACAGCAGACGCCGAGAGGCGGCTTACCTTGAGGTTCCAGCTGTCCTTGATGGCCGGGTTCGGCTTCTCGAACCACACGTTGGGCGGGATGATGCCCCGCTCCAGCACCAGGACCGTCTTGATGATACCCGCCACGCCGCTCGCGCCCTCAAGGTGGCCGAGGTTCGTCTTGACGGCGCCGACGCACAGCGGCGCCCCGCCTTCTCTCGCCGCCCCAAACACGGCCCCAATGGCCTGCGCCTCGAGCGCGTCGCCCAGCGGCGTGCCCGTGCCGTGGGCCTCAAAGTACCCCGTGTCGGCGAGCCCGAGCCCCGCGCGCGCGTACACGCTCCGCATCAGGCGCTCCTGCGCCGCAGCGCTGGGCTGCGAGATTCCCGGGGTCCGGCCGTCCTGGTTGGAGCCCGTGTTGCGGATCACGGCCCGGACGGTGTCGCCGTCGCGCAGCGCGTCGCGCAGGCGCTTGACGACCAGCACGCCGATGCCCTCGCCCCGCGCGTAGCCGCGCGCCCGCGAGTCGAAGGCGTACGAGGTGCCGGCCGGGTTGAGCATTCCCAGGTCGCTCAGGTGCGTGAAGGCGTTTGGGGTCAGGATCAGGTTGATGCCGCCGACGAGGCCCTGGAGTTTTTTTTTCACTTGGTTAACAATACCTCTACCTAGTCTCTTTTACTTGTTTGGACGAAATACCATGGACGACTGCCCGCTTCGCAGCGACTCGCAGGCTTGGTGCAGGGCCACCATGCTGCTGGAGCAGCCCGTGTCGATGGTGACGCTGGACCCGCGCAGGTCGAAGAACCAGCTCACCCGGTTGGCGATCAGGGCGTTTCCCGTACCCGTCAGGAAATAGGGCGTGTGCAGTTCGTGGTCGTGGTGGAACAACGAGTTGAACTCGCCCGACCAGCAGCCGATGTGGCACGTTGTCTCGGTGCCGGCGACCTGCTCCAAGGTGATGCCGGCTTTTTTGATGTTAGTTCTCACAGCTCCTCCCATCCTCTGGGATAGCAGTGGACACATACCGTTTTCGAGCGCCCTGTACGAACACTCCAGCAGCCATCGCTGCTGAGGATCCATCGAGGCTGCCTCTGTGGGCGTGATGGAGAAAAATGGTGCGTCGAACAGGCTGACATCCTCCTTGACGAAGTGACCGCCCTCGACATTGTTCTTGAAGCCTAGTCTCAGCATTATTCTGTCTTTATCTCAGGGAGGGATTGTCCAAACAAAAACTCACCATGCCAGGCTTGTCCGGATTATCGTCGTAGTATCCGCCGGCATTCCACCTGTCCTTGGGGACCTCTGTCCGAGCTGACCTGCGCTCGGCCAGCATGTCCCAAAAGGCATCTGGACTGGTAGCATCCTGTGGGAACTTCAACGACAGACCAACGATGGCCACGGGCTCAACAGACTCGCTGTCTAGCTCGCCAAAATGGTTCGATTTTGAGGCCATGGCTCTTTGGAACGGATACCAAATATTGGGGAATAAAGGGAAGCAAGACTTTAGATCGAGTGTGAATAGCAACTCTTCGTGGAGGAATCGAAGAACTTAATAATATTCGATCTACAACCATCGGCAAGTGAAAAGGGGCCGTCCGTCATCGCATATATACTTTTGCGTACCGGCGTCTCTCATCTGTATGCCTTACCACCAGAGCGGCGCAGCAGCCCGGATGAGTCTTTGCGAGAGTGCTGACGCCGGCGTATCAGGTCGCCTCGGCGTACACTGCCCTTTGCTTCGCCGTATCAAGTCGCCTCACACCTTCGTTCGGACTCGGCCTTCCCGCCGTCCTTGCCTCTGCTCCACACCTCCACATCAAGGTCAACGATCTCGACATGGGGCAAAGCAGAGCAAGGGATTCGGTCACATTCCTCCACGCTTGTGGTGGCAAGCGCCGTGATAACGCGATCCAGCCCGCCGGGACCGGGGAGAGGCGAGGGACGCAATAGGACAGCCGGGGGTATCTCATCACAGAATGTGAAGGAGCTAGTAGAGAAAAGGCCTCATAAATGGAGAGACGCTGCGAGGAAACGCCACAGCTGCTCCTTCAAGCTCGCGGCACGCGCGGTTGGCGCTGCTGTTGGCCCAGGAAGAGAGCCAGGGGGTGCATGTGGATAGACATAAGAGGCAAATATATGTCGAGAGAGCTGGATCCCCGCTGCAGGCGTCATGATGCATGCGATAGACATCACAGCAGCCAGCTGAGGCGCGGAGGCGGCTCGTGACGTGCGCGGGATGATGATGATGATGATGATGATGGGGCGGCTACTCGCAGGCACAGGGTGGGCTGGGCGTCTCTGCCTTGGCGATGGAAAGCGCCAGCTTTTTCTTTCTGTTTTTTCCTCTCGCCTCGGCAGCCCATGGCGTGGTGGGTCGTTATCAAAACCCAAATAAGGGACCGGTGAGGTTGCGCACAAGGCCGCTGCAGGTGTGCGTATGCAGGCGTCTGGTCTTGATTATGGCGGCTGTGGGGCGCTCGCTCCCGTCTCCATGCATCATGACACCCTGGGCTCTGCCGCAACCCAGCACTCTGGTAGTCCAGGGGTCCGATATGGGTCCTGTCCTCTGTGCTGGGACGTCAGCTCGTCTGCTGGCCGGGGCGCGCGCGCGCACTCATCCCCCAGGAAACAGCCCCCCGCATACACGAACGTGGCCAAGATCGCTCGCATCACCCCACCGCAGCCTATCAGACCTCGTCGTCCCGTGCCACTGCCCTGCCCAGCCTGCGGCTCGGCACAAGGTCACGTACGTGAGGTGGGCCAGCGGTATCAGCACTCTACCGCGGAGGCCTGTCAACGGCTGAGGCCCTCGTAAATCATATGCATGGACCTTTTCTGAGGAGGGGAGGAGCACTAGGCTAGGGGGATAAAGACCGCGGGATGCGGCGCAATCTGTGGGGGCCTGGTGAGACGGCGGCGGGGGGGCGGGCAGAGGGAAGAGTACCCCGTCGTGTCTATCGTGTAACGTAATTATCACGCAGCCACCACACCCTTGCGCTTCCCCCTTCTGTGATGCGCCGCCAGCAGACGCGGAGCCGGCGAACCACGGCGAAGGGCTCTCCGAGACCAAGGAGCCGGGGCGTGTGGGTGGATATGCAGTCAATCTAAGCCCTCGCGGAAAGAGAGGCGAGCGTCAACCCGGAGTTTTCATTGGCCGCCGGCCAGAGATAATAGTGGCTGCATGTCCTCTGCCTTGGAACAAGGCACGTCCGTGTAGTCTAGACCTGGACCTGCGATTATCGCATCACAAAAGGACTGTTATAAAACGCTCTCGCCACGCTAGCCCCGGACCTGCCTGCACTGCGAGCTTTCTGCTAGCTTTTTCTTCTTTTTTTTCTCTTTTTCCTTTTTTCTTCACCTGGGGCGACCATGTGGCAGACGAATCGGACGGGCGAGGAGCACACCATCCTTTTCGCCCGGAGCTAAACAGGCGATCTGCATTCTGAGTCGGGCTGCACGCAGAGCTAGCGTCGCTAGCCTGGGTCGCGATGCATCATTGGCGACCTCGGGGAGGAAGGACCAACAGCCATGCAGGCCATGTCACCCCACGACGCAGTTGCCTTTGACATCACACGCTCGCGCGGGCCAAGGGAGCGCTGGGTAGCCCCCCCCATGCAATATTGCATATCGTCTAACTGGACCGGGACAAGCTGGGCGGGTCCATCTCCGCGGGAGGGAGGGGAGGGGAAGTGCAGCGTAGCCCATGTCCATGGCCCGCGTTGGGTCTGCGTCAACATCCTGTCCGGCCGAGCCGCCCGGGAGCAGCAAGGCCTGTCCCAGAAGCGCCAGGTGACGTTTGCTGCTGGCAGGGGGGGGAGGGAATGGCCAGCACCTGATTAGCCCCGTTCCAGAAGCTTGGGATTTGCGTCAGCCGGGCGCCGCTGCACGCACCAAGGTCCGGATCGGTCCAGGCTCCTCGGCTAGATGCATGTCGTACAAAGCACAGTGCAAGTCGCCGGCGCGCTAGATCTGATACAGGAACAAGGTCGGGAAACGGGCCAAAACGGGGAGGCCGGCCCCCGTTTTGGCTGACGTTATTGTCGTATCCTGATTCCTACGCGATCCATGCAGGGTCCCAATCATGGGGGCGTGATGAGCGACGGATAATTATGGAGCTCCTGTATAGAACCCTAGACCCGGGCATGGCAACCGGCTTCGAGCCGGCTGCCTGCACCCGACGAAGAGCGAACTCGACTCCTCCGGCTGGCAACTGCGCGAACCTGAAACCACGACAGTACTTTTACACAACATATGTTTGTTCATTACAAGGCAAGGAAACTACAAGATAAAACTACAAGATGAAACTACAAGATAGAATACAATGTAAACAGAAATTGTAGATAGCTCAACGCAAAGACGCCCAACTCGACCCTTACTCAATGCACAACACAACGCAATGCCAGCACAAGAAAAAAAAGTTTGAATCGTCTCATGACCATGCGCCTTTGTCTCGTCTCAGCCATTGTCTCAGCGCGATGTGTCAAAGACAATCAGGCCCGGCCGGCTGTCCGACATGGTGACCACGCGCTTCTTTCCGTCATTCAGGCCGTCATACTCCGTCAGCTCAGGGAACGCGTCCGGTCGAAGAAGCCACATGCCGACGGCCGGCTGCATCTCGCGGGCGGGCACCTCTGCGCCGGTCCGGCCGTGTCGGGCGGATCGGCCGGCGGCGCGCGGGTTGGCCAGGAACTCGCGCACGTTGCCGGGCACCGTCGGGTGCGACAGCGCTGGGAGCTGCGACGGGAAGCCCGGCGGGTGTGCGCGGGCCCACTGCACCGCAAGGGCGATGCAGAAGCCGACGCCGCTCGCGGGGCCCATCTGCTGGTCCTCGGGCTCCATGCTGACGTCCTCGGGCTCCTCGCCGCCGTCCTTGGCGAGGGCAAAATACTCAATCTCACCCCACCACGCCTCGAGCACGCGCGGGTTCTCGTGGAGGTGCTGCGCAACCTCCTGCAGCTCGGGCTCGACGGGCCGCGGGTCCCTCGGGAGACAGTCGAAGCTGGCCGTGGCCGGGCTCAGAGGGTAGCCGCGGCCAAAGTCGGGCATGGCCTTGTTCTCGGGTCGCCTGGCCGAGTCCACGCAGGCGCCGTACTTGAGGGTGACGATGGCGACGACCGACTGCAGACCGTTGGCCAGTATTTCGCCAAGCGACTTCTTGGCCACAGGGTGAAGCTCGTAGGGCTCGCCCAGGACCGGGCTGATGCAGCGGAAGAAGGCCCCAAAGCCCCTCGTGTCCCAACCAAAACTATGGCCCCTGTCGACGCCCAGTCCAAGGTGCATGATGCCAATATTCTCTGGGTCGTAGGCCCTGGCGTCGTGGAGAATGTGGGCCAGCAGATGGGGGCAGGTGTGCTCTTGGTGCCTGATGGTAAGGGACAGGACATCGTGCTCCGGGCTGACATAGAGCATGCCGGCGCCGTCGGGATGGTCGCGAGGCACCAGGCGACCGTTGCGGCGGCGTCTGAGGGGAAGACGCAGGCGGTAGGCCTCAAGCGCAAGCTTCCTCGACTCTCGGCAAACTCCCAGCAGTGGACTCCAACTCGAACGATAATCGTCAACGGAAAGAAGGTAGTTGGCGCCACTGATGGTCCTTCCCAAGCTGTTTTGAGACGTGTACAGACTTCTGCACTCCTCAGCGCCATTGCCAGAATTGTTGGCATTGCTATAATTGTTGGCAGTCTCGAGAACGTTCAGGAAGTCTTTCATGGCGGTGTCATCGTCGTCGTCGATATCATCGTCGTCGTCGAGCGTACGGATTTCTTGGATAGTACGCCGGATGTCATCGCCTATCTCGTTCAGGACTATGCGGCCGTTTATCTCGTCCATGCTGAGCACAGAGGCCTCATGCGCCATCCTCGCATCAACCGTCTCGCGGTTTACATGGAGCGGGATCAGTCGGGACCCGCAGAGTGAGCGCTTCCAGATCTGAGCCCTGAGCTCGAAGGGGAGTTCAGGGAAGAGGGGGAAGCTCGTGTTCTGGATGCGGAAATGAGCGTCGTTGAAGAGGCTTTTTCCGCTCTGCGGCGGCGTGGTGCTGCCTGATGCTGTCTGGGAGACGAGAGGCCTGGTGCTGTGCATCTGGCCCGACTTGTTGCTTCTCCGGTTCCCAGTCACCGAGCCTGGGCGACTAGCGTTCAGCTCCATCTTTGCAGGGCCACCTGTGACGAGGTCTGGCAGTGCTCTGGGGTTCCTCGTCTTGCTTAGCTGGCTAGATTCTTGGTTCTTGTCTGCTTGCTCAGGTGGTGCTGGTCTCGGACGCCACCTGCAAAGGAAAGAAAGAAAATGAGGTGAACAAGAGGAAAACGATCAATTACTAGATGCAGCTCTCAAATACCTGGCCTCGTTCTTGGTAGCCTGTGGTCGTGTGTTTGGAGATGGTCCCAGGCTCCGAGCGAAGCGTCAGAACTGGTTGAGGCTGAGAGGGAGGAGATTTCCTACGAACTGTGCTCAGAAGCAGAGTTTTTTTTAAACCCAATCTGTGGGTCGAATAGGCATCTGCGCCGTGAACTTCACCATGGCAGCCTGTACGGCGCCTGCAGTACCTTCCTCCCGTGACCAGATTAGAAGCAGATAGGTCCAGAAGCCCTAACTCAGACACCTTGGTCACCTATCTGGAGACCTGCTATCAAGCCTTATCAGCATCAAGATTTGCCGTATGCTCCTTCCAACTCGTGGAGGACTTTTTTCTAGCTGCTTGCGCTGGACATGCCATGTTGGGGATGATGTGCTTGTTCCGCAAAAATCTTGACCACCAGTACTCAGATTTTTGCTTATCCGTTCGCCGCTCTCATATTGAGAACACGCCCATCGCCATAGTGTTATGTCCCTGGAAAGTATTTCTAAACCTGGCGTTTGAATGATGGCGTATCTACACAGGCTGTCGGACAAGCGTCCCACATGGAGAGTTTCTGAATCACAGGCAACCTGAACGTCGACTTTTTTTCAGTAACTGGCCATGAGGCAAGCAGTCTTGCTCGTTGGCTTCTACCATAGACAGCTGCTAAGTAGTTCGAGACGATGTTGGCATATTTTGGCAGCTGCCGAAGCAGAATGAGTGGCAGGCATGTTCTGGACTGTGGCGTTCGGAGTCCTTTGTATCTGGCTGACGGGACACCTCTCTTCTCGACGTGTGTCTTCCTCCACCGGCCAGAATTCCACGAGCTTTTATTAGTTATGAATTCACGCCCAGCCCACCATCCTATGCATCCTCATCTTTGACTTCGAGCTCATGACGATTGTCAAACAATGTCGGTCAGTGGGAAGTCGGATTGGCCAAGCATCTGGGCGAGCAGCGTTAAACAGGATTGCCCAGCAGGCCACTGCAGTTGAGCAAGAAAAATTATCAAGGCGCTTGTTTCCATCCCATGATGCGACTGGGATGCCAAGGCTTAGCAAAGCTGCCGTGATTGGTTTACAGCCGACACATCAAACCGTTGCTCTTGAAACAAAGATGCGCCGCCAACATGACTGCTCACGAAATCGCAAAGCACGGAGTCATGAAGCAGGACATGAGCTCGTGGCAACCGGATGCAACATTAGCCAGCGCGTGGCCACTTGTACGTGTCGAAATGAATTTGTTCTGGAATCTAAGGAGGCAAGGAGTACAGGTCGCTCTGGGAGCTACGATGGTGAGGTAAGCTCTCCTGTCTGGGGCTCAGCTCGGGGAGTCCACCCCTGAGCCCTAGTTCCGTGCGGTGTCTCTAGCATGAAACCATCAGATTACTTTTACAACAATCGACCTTGACTATAACTCCAGTCACTCGCGACACGGGCTCAAACAAACAAGTCTTTATGCGCTGCCGCCCACTTGGCCAGGCCCGTGTTCTTGCCGTTGCTGGCGCGGGTCGCAACGTGGGCGGCGACGCGGCCGATGTCGTCGGGCGCGATCCAGTCGTAGACGTGCTCCGGGTACTCGGGCATGACACGGCCCGCCCCCAGTGCGCCGCGCGTTGCTGGCAAAGTAGCCCGGCCGCAGCGCCACGTAGCCGCCCCGGGCCAAAGACCCTCGCCAGCGAGACCTCGACTGCGGCGTGTGCACGCGCGCGCGCGATCAGGTCGGGCTCGTCGGCCGACGCCGTCGCCTCGATGGGGCTGTGAGTGGCGGGTCCACGTTGACGCTGCCGATGAGCACGGGGTCGACGATGCCCGCGTCCTTTGAGCGCCTGCACCATCAGCAGCATGCCGTCGGTGTTGAGTATGTCAACGTAGAAGAGCGCGGTCTTTGGCGCCCGTCTTAGCGACGGATGCGGGGTCGGACAGGTCGGCCTGCACGCGCTCGAAGCCGCCCTGGGCCTCGAGCTCGGGCGTCAGGCCCGGGATGGGCTTGGCCGTGTTGCGCATGGCGAGCACGACGTGGGCGCCGAGCTGGCGGGCCGTGGGGGCGGCGGCGCTGGCGATGGCGCCGGTGGGTCCGAATACGACGAGCTTGGTTGGCGCGTCATGGTGGAGGCGTGAGGTTGCGCTGGAGGCTGTTTTCGTGATGCTGGAGTTTCTATTTCTGGCACTAGGTTCAAGGTTGAACTCTGAGCTTCCTCTGAGGGCCACATTCATGATCAACGTCAACGAGACAAGCGCCCCTTGGCGGATTTATAGCCGCGCTCTTGCTTGCGTGCCATTGTCGACAAAGCTGAATCTGGGGAGCACGACGGCTAAGGACAGCCTGCAAGTTGTGTGAAGGCTGGTTTGGGGCCTAGTCAATGTATTAAAAAAGATAAAATGCAGTCGCTGTGGTATCTGTAGTGACAAAGGAAAACATGCAAAAAGAAAAAGACCATGCATATCGCTGTAGCCCTCCCAAAATCCAAAATCCAAAACCTAGGCCATGCCTCTCGATCCAAACCAGCGTGCACATTCCCAAACAGTCCCACCCTTTGTTTTTATTTAGTTACGTATGATCTCCCGAGCATCCCCGGGCCTCAGCTTCGAGATCAGGTCGCCCTTGATTCTGTGCCTGATGTGGCGGTTGAACCCGTACGTCAAGGCGTTGGCCAGCCCGATGTACTGGCTCGAGCTCTGCAGCGCCTGGGCCGCCCGCCCCGTGAGCGGGTACCCGGCCGCCTCCATGAGCCGGTTGATGAGCCCCGGCACCCAGAGGATGACGTACAGGATCGGGTACGCGTTGAGGAGCAGCATCCGCTGCACCTCGCGGTCCACCTGCCGCGTCTCCCGCCGGATCGGGAACTCGCTGATGTTGGTCGTCCGCCGGTTCGCCTGCGACCGCAGCCTCCACGGCGGCGACGGCGGCCATTCCTTTGCCGCCTGCTCCAGCGCCTCCTTCATGGTGCGCTGGTCCCTCTCCGGCTGCGACTGTCGCCGCTGCTGCGTCCTGGCCGCAAAGATGGACTGCCGGGGCGTCGCGGCCGCCTCGGTGGCCGAAAGCCCGAAGCCCTCGGCGGGGACCGACCGCCGCACCCCGCTGGCCTTTGCGTTGGGGAAGATGCTGTACGTCGACCCGATCGACGTCCTGCCGCTGTCCTCCGCGGCCATGCCCGAGCCCGAGACCGTCCTCTTGTGGGCGTGCGCCGGGCCCCGCGCTGGGGCGATGGCGCCGCCCGCTTCCGACACGCTGCGCTTGTGCGTCCGGGCCGGCCTGGGCGGCGTGGTGGCGGCAGCGGCGTCGGCGACGACGGCGTCGATCGAGTGGTCCGGTTGTCCCCCCGGCACCGTCCGCGGAGACTGCTGGGGGCTGTCGCCGGCGCCCGCAAACCTGATCTTGGTGGGCGTGCTGTTGTTGGAGCTCAGCGGCCAGTTGGGAATCTGGGGCAGGTTCCACGAGACCCGGTTCGCCTCGTCGCCCTGCGAGGCCGGCGCCTGGAGCCGCGGGCTCTTGTACTGCTTCTTGGCCCGCTCCTCGTCTGCGATCCTTTCCCTCTCGATCGGCGTGAGCAGCTCCTCGTTGTCTTCTTCGTATTCATTAACGCTGCTCCGGCTGTCGTTGTAGAAGGACATCCCGAAGCCAGAGTGGCTGCTGCGCTTGGCCGCTTCCTTTGGTACGGTCAGCTGCCCCTGCACAACGCTATCCTCCCTCCTCATTTCTTCCATCTCTTTCCTCTGGAACTGCGCGTCCTTCTCGGCGCCCTTTCCATCGCTGCTACTCTTCTGCGCAAGGGCGGGCTTCTCATCCGCCAACTCGTTCTGCTCCTGTCCGTCGGCCGACAGCTGAGACCAGCCCGTCTTGATGGCCTCGCCCATGGACCTGAAGTGGTTGCGGAGGTAGTACCAGATGTACAGGTAAATGGCGACGGTGCCAAAGATGACCGCGAAGCGCCAGCCGTGGGTGAGCGCGTAGCGGAGGTCGGGCCGCTCGGACGTGATCCAGCACCAGTTGGTTCCGACGGGGACCATGGTCTTCATGGCCGTGGCGGTGATGCCGCTCGTCAGCGGCATGACCCAGACCGAGGCGCAGACGGCGACCTTGGTCACGCGCGAAACAGCCGGCATGAAGGTCGTGCGCGTCACCGTCAGCAGGGTGACGATGGCGATGGCCAGGATGCTAAAGTCGACTGCTTGGACCGACACCTGGCCCAAGAACCCGTTGATGGTGCAGGCTGCGCCCGGCAAGAGCTGGTGGTCCCGCATATAGATGATGCCCGACACCGAGTTGTCGAGCGAGTTTATGAACTCTACAAAAGGCACGGCACCCAAGTCAGCAACGCGACCTTCTATGTTCAAATAGGTGGAAGGAAATTGCTGTACTCACCGGCTAAAGTTAGGTTGAAGACGAGCGCGTGCCTAAAGGACCGCTGCTCTTTGTGATATACGGCAAACGAGGTGAGGACGCATGCCGATGCGACCAGGGACAGCATGCTGCCCGTGAGCGTCACCGACGCGACCACCGGGTCGTACGCCATGGTGACGTTTGTTCGCCTGCGTCGAGTTCGCGTGGTTGTGGTGTTGCTGGCGTGTGTATCTTCCACCTCTCCACACACATTATCTTGTTTTTCTCGCTCTTGCTTCGTCGTCGAGTGTCGTCTGGTCTAGAAAGCGAAGCAGGCCGCAAAGGCCGCCCCCTCGCGGGGGAAGCCGCGCTGGACATGCTTAAGTGCTGACGCCTCTCTCGAGCGGCGCTGGGGGCCCACGAGGAGGCGCAGAGGCGACACAGGGGTGGACGCCTAGCGTTGGCAGGATCAGAAAAGGAAATCGCGGAGATCTATTTCCAGAGCCGCATATGCGACGTCTGAGCATGGTTTGGACCCTGGGAGCGGAGCTGCTGCGAGTCAAGGCTGGGGGTGTTGGGTGGGGACTGGACGGGAGCCACACTGCCACCCTGCCTTGGCTCGCTGCAAGGAAGACCCCTCGCCTCTCGTCTCATATGGATATTTTCGGCGCTGCCTCCATGCCACGCCGCGAGCCGCTGCAGCCGCTCGCTAGACGCGCTAGGCGCCCACTTCCCCAAAAATAAGCTTTGTGTACGCCATGTGGCGGGTGGAACGGAAACGGCGAGGGATTGACCATGCAGTCGACGTCTACTTGTAGTAAAAATGCAACAGTTTCAGTGCTTCGCCAAATCCTAAGCGCAAGCAACATCCCCCCNCAGTTCCAGCCACAACGTCTCGAGCCGTGCAAGTCTTTTGTTTGATGCCGACGAGGAAACCCGACAGATCCCTCAGCCGGACAGAGGTCCAAACAACGGAGCAACGACAAGGCAAAAGCCAACCGTCATGTGGCAAGCACGGGTGGAGAACCAGGAAGCATCCCCCAGCCGACCCCAGGTGCCAAGGACGCCGAGGACATCCGGGACACTGATGTTCGCCGCAAACCCACAGCCGATCGTAATACGACGCAGCCGCCCCCAAACTATGCGGGCGAAAAGTGGCCCAGCGCACCATCGCTCCCACCGTCAAACAGGGTGTGCATGCCGTCGAGGGCGGCAAAATGCTCAGCAAAGGCCATGCCCTTCCGACGCTCCCACTCGACCCTCCTCCAGTCCCAGGCGGCAGCATCCGAGCCGGCTGAGGCGAGCTCCTCCTCGAAGCCAGAGAGATCCTCAGGGGTCCCCGTCCCGGACTCGCCACCACGCCAGCCGCCGGGCCGCTCGGGCAGCAGACCGCTCTCTTCCATCACGATTGCTGGATGTACCGTAAATCGGCCGAGCTTGAAGACGTACTTGCTGATGGCCGTGGCAAAGACGTGTTTCTGAAAGTCGGCAGTTGCAGCGACGGCGGGATCGACCAAATCGCCGCTGCCAACCGCCGCAGGCTTGTTGCCGCCCGGAGATCTAACTTTTCCCTGACCGCCAAACCAGCCCTTGCCATCCCAGCTGGTAGGCCGGACCTTGCCCGCGTCGACAAAGTGCGTCAGGATGTACAGCCACTTGCGGTCGTGACACAGCACTCGCGACCAGAGCTCGTATCGGCTGTAGGGCGCGATCTCACGCTTAAACGAGCAGAATACGGACCCCAAGCCGATACCGAACCCGCCCTTTATCAGGTTCCCTTCTTTGTCCCTGACAACCTTGTACGCGTCGTTCTTGGTCACGCGCTCCATGCCCTGGCCGAAGAGGTGCATGACAAGGTGCGACCTCGAGACGTCGAGGTCGGAGAAGTAGGTCGAGTTGCTCTTGTGGAAGTTGTAATCGATCTCGAGCAGGGGCGCCCGCGTCGTTGTGACGGTGTAGTGGTACAGCAGTCGGGGCGATCCTGGGCTCCTGCGGATGGCGACATGGCGAAACAGCGACCCCAGGACGCGTACGGTCCAGGCCAGCGGCAGATTTTTGCGGTTCGTCACCAGGAAGGCAAGCAGGATGATCCGGCTGACCCGCCCCGGCGCAGTGAAGAACCTGAACACTATCGCCCGCCATGGAAGCTTCGCGAGCTGGTGGGCCGTGTATGCCAAAGTTGCCGCCGTCAGGGGCGCGAAAACCGGCACCAGCAGCCCCACCGAGCCGACATTGGACGCGGCTGAAGCCATTTTTTTTCGCACAAAGTGTGTCTGTGTGTGCGTGTGGCTACTCGTGGGGTTTGTTTTTATTCTTAGGGCGGGCGTTTGCTCCTTTCCCGTCGCCGTGGTCGCGCGTCGCAACCTCCTGGTCCGCGCTGCCCCTTCCGCCGTCGGTGCCCCAGCCCACAGCGGCGCCGGCAATGCGCGTTCGCAACGCGCCAAGGAGCAGGACGGTGAGGGCGACGGCCCAGAGTGGAACGGCACGTGCGTAGCAAAACAGAGCCGAGCTGCACCTGGAGAGGACGGATCGCGCAAGCGGTGATGACATGAATAGAACAGGCAGAGAAGGGACGTGTGCGGGCGCAAAGTCGCCGAGGAGGTGGTCTGGGGAGTGTCTTACCTGGTCGCGTTCGTTCTGGGCCTCGCGCGCAACTATTTCCCACCTGAAAGGCTGATGGGGCTGACGTTGACCCCTGGCCGCCAGCTGGGCCAATGGGGGCACACTTGGCGTCATGCTGAGTGGGTCAGGGGCCCAATGACCAAGTCCCCAGACGAGCGGCTCGCAGCAAAAATGCGCTCGGGGTTTTCGGCCACGGGGGCTTTCTCAACACTCCACCGTCGAGGGCTGCTGACAGCCGAGGCACGATGCCGGCAGGGACACAGATAGCAGGGCGGGATCCTTTCAACGTTCTCGGGGCTCTTGGTGGGCAGTCAGGCACCGATCGACACTGCGACGTTGCGGCAGGTTCTCGAATGCATGCTTGACGCCAATAGAATGCATAGAATATAGGCAGCCCGTGCAGCTTCGGGCGTCACGTGCCAATACACAACATAGGCATGCCTCGCCCACACAGAAAAGCGTGCAAGCCAGGGGGAGCCGTGACCCCGCCAAATGCGTCACCGCACGTGCGCTGCTCCTGCGCCCACGCACGCCAGGCCTTGAACCGCTGCCAGCCGCGCAGCAAATCTCGGCCCAGAGTGCGGTCATCAGGATTGCCCCTCATCCGCGACGTCGAGTCTGGCCACCCTCAGGCTGCGCTAATCAGCAAGCTCCAATGCCCCGCACACTGGCCCTATCGTGTGTGCGACCTTCCCGTTTGGCTGCTGTGCGCAATCTGCACGCGGGCGGCGTGTGTGGGCTTTCAGCGACAGCCTGGAGCGCCTGTGGCGCCCGTTATTGCCTTCGCCTGCTTTCCACCTCATCCCAGAGATCGGGTCCAACCTCTCCCTCAACCTCCCCCTCCACCCTCGCCTCCTCACCCCGCGACTCTGCTGAGCACAGTCGCCGCCGCCGCCACATCACCAGCACCAGCACCAGCACCAGCACCAGCACCAAGCCCCAGGCCCGCGCCTACCTGACCGACGCGATCCGCGCCCACCAGGCCCGCAAGATGGCGCCCCAGCTCGACTCCTTCTTCTCCCAGGTCGACAGCCTGTCGGATGCCTTCATCGAGAGGCTCCGCGCGGCCGTCGCCATCCCGTCCGTGTCCTCGGACGCCGCCCGCCGGCCCGACGTGGTGCGCATGGCCCACTTCCTCGAGTCGGAGCTCAAGACGCTAGGCGCCCACGTCGAGCTGCGCCCGCTGGGCAAGCAGCCCGACAACCCAGCCCTGGACCTGCCGCCCGTGGTCCTGGCCCGCTACGGCTCCGACCCGGCCAAGCGCACCATCCTCGTCTACGGCCACTACGACGTCCAGCCCGCCGAGAAGACGGACGGCTGGGCCACGGAGCCCTTTGACCTGACGGTTGGCCCCGACGGCCGCATGTTTGGCCGCGGCAGCACCGACGACAAGGGCCCCGTGCTCGGCTGGCTCAACGCCATCGAGGCCCACCAGAAGGCCGGCGTCGACTTCCCCGTCAACCTGCTCATGTGCTTTGAAGGCATGGAGGAGTACGGCTCCGAGGGGCTCGACGACCTGATCGTGGCCGAGGCCCCCAAGTTCTTCAAGGACGCCGAGGCCGTCTGCATCTCGGACAACTACTGGCTCGGCACCGAGAAGCCCTGCCTGACGTACGGCCTGCGCGGCTGCAACTACTACAGCGTCGAGATCAGCGGCCCCGGCGCCGACCTGCACTCGGGCGTCTTTGGCGGCACCGCCCAGGAGCCCATGACGGACCTGGTGCGCGTGCTGGGCACGCTGGTGGATACGTCGGGCAAGATCCTGATCTCGGGCATCAACGAGCAGGTGGCCCCCGTGACGGCCGAGGAGCAGTCTCTGTACGACAACATCTCCTTCACCATGGAGACGCTGCACGAGTCGCTCGGCTCCAAGACGACCATCTTCGAGGACAAGAAGTCGACCCTGATGGCGCGCTGGCGCTACCCTTCGCTGTCGGTCCACGGAGTCGAGGGCGCCTTCTCGGCCCCGGGCGCCAAGACCGTCATCCCCGCAAAGGTGATTGGCAAGTTCTCCATCCGGACCGTGCCCGACATGGAGATCGAGAAGACGAATGAGTTGGTGTACAAGTACGTTAAGGAGCAGTTCGCCAAGCTCGGCAGCAAGAACACCCTCAATGTCTACGCCCAGCACACGGGCAAGTGGTGGGTCGCCAGCCCCAACCACTGGAACTTTACGGCCGCCGCCAAGGCCGTCGAGCGTGTCTGGGGCGTCGCCCCCGACTTTACCCGCGAGGGTGGCAGGTATGTCTTTTTTTTTCATCCTCCTTTGGCCGGCAACCCATCCCACGACTCCCGTTCAAGCAAAACAAGGTGTGGTTTCTGACACGGCCGTCTTTAGCATTCCCGTCACCCTCACCTTCGAGCAAGCCACGGGCAAGAACGTCCTGCTGCTGCCCATGGGAAGCTCCACGGACGGCGCCCACTCGATCAACGAGAAGCTCGACAAGCGCAACTACATCGAGGGCATCAAGCTGCTCGGTGCGTACCTGCACTACGTGGCCGAGGAGCCCAAGAGCTAGATAGTCAGCCCTGCAAGCCGGTTACCGCTGTGCAGTTGTAATCTTGAAAGCATCTGTAACTCTATCGCGGTGCATCCTTGCAGTTGCCCGCACACTGCCCTCAAGAGCTTGCGAATGCATATGCTCGATCTTTCCGTACCAATCTGTGATGGAACGTCCAGGAATATACCTGGATAGTGTATTGGCAAGCCAAGGACCGTTGAACTTGCGGGCTTAAATCAAGGTTTACTTACATAATGGGCGCGAAGGGAAGTCGATATTGATCACGGCTTTGTGGATGCTTCGGATTTGGGTGCCAAGCGCACTAATGACTTCTTGCACTATAACTGAGTCTCAATGAAACCCGGGCGCATGTCACCGCGGCACCGCAGGCTCGAGGCATTATACAAGACTGATTCGTGTGTTGCAGCGCATTGGTATTATCTCCCATCCCAGAACGGTTGGGCTGTCCTGGCTATCTGTCGTGTCATTACACGTAACAAAGGAGTGGCAAAAGAGGAAATACATAAACGCCGGTCATCCCCCCCCCCCCC
>PYSQ01000003.1:106034-129142 GCA_003049435.1 Nakataea oryzae
CCCCCCCCAGAGGTATCAATAAAAATGCAGTCCAACTCCGCAAATCCAATCCATCCCCACCGGTGAGCCGCGCCTCGAGTGCGCCAGATTGCAACTCGGTTTATAACGCGGCCCTGGTATCAAAGCATTTGGTATCAAACTGTTGGTCGTCAGGTTTCGTCATCTTCCTCCCTGCCGCTCTCTCTCTCTCTGTCTCTCTTCACACCCTTCGACCGACGAGCGCGCGCCTCATCTTGCGCCTCTTCGCGGCCGTCTCGGCGTTCCACGTCCCGGCGAAGAGATCCTCGCACTCGTCGTCGTCGTCCGAGTCGAACACAATGGGGCCATCGTCTGGGCCGTCCTTTGACGGGCCCGCCTCGTCGGCGGACCACGCCCCGACGTCCTCCTCGTCCTCCCGGTAGTCAAGGTGGTAATCTTGATCGTCGTAAAGGTCGTCACAGTCGTCGTCGCTGCCGTCGGCCGGCTGCGGCTCCCGCCCCGCCGCCTCCCACCCGCGCCACACGACGACGCGCGCCGTCTCGAGTATGAACTTGCCGACCTTATACTTTTGCTGCGCCTCGCGCGCGTCGACGTACTTCCACCCGACCTTTGTGCCGCACACGCGGCAGCTGATGTCAGCCACCACGTGCGACCCCGTTACGAGCTGGCGGTTCTCGGACCGCCCCATCCTGATGTTGACCAGCTCCCCCGCGGGCGCGGCCGACGCGACGGCCGACGGCGAGGGCATGTTGCTGGCCGACGCGGGCGCGACGAGGAAGGCACGCCCGTGCCGCCCCGTGAAGCCCTTGGACACGATCTGCGATGCAAAGGCGATGTCGGTCGCGCAGATGCCGCAGCGCAGAGTCGCAGGCGTCGGCGGCGCCAGGCGACGACGGTGCCGCCGGGGCGCATCTGTGCCTGCGCCGCCCTCGGACGCCGATGACGACGAGGCAGAGTCGACCGAGCCGCTCAGCGACGGCGGCGCGACCTCGTCGTCCGTGTCGGCCCCGTCTTCGTCGCTGCTGGCCCCTCCATCTCTCCAATCCCCGTTCGCATGGGCACTGTTGGCTGCGGACGGCGGGTGTTGGTGCCTTTGCCGGCGACGGAAGAGTTGTAGCGGCAGGGAGGGCAGCAGGAATGTGGGGAAGGGCGGAGCGGCAGTTGTGCTCGAGGGCTTGGCGGCCGGGCGGCCGCTCTTATTGCCGCCGACGCTCGCCACTGTGCTGGAGCCAAAGATGGACATGATCTGGATACCCGTCGCGCCGGCAGACAGCAAGCCCGTATCCACGTAGTAGGCGCTTTCCATTTGGGGCGAAAAGAAAAAGAAGAAAGAAAAATAAATGGAGGGGGGAGGAGATAAAAGGCTATGACCAACAAGAGGAGGGACAAGGTAGGGCTGCGTTGGAAATCGCGGGCAGCCAAACAAAATCGAACAGAAAAAAGCAAGCGCCCCAAGGAGGCGCGTGCGTTTGCCTGGTCGTCCGTCCGTCCCCTCTCTCGTGCCCGGTCGATCGAACGGATGGCGGGCAGGCACAGGAAAGGCTACGCTGCACTGGCACCCGACCACAAAGCCCTGTGCCCTGTGCCCTGTGGTGGTGGTGGTTGTTCTTGGGGGGGGAAGGGGGTGGTGGTCAAGTGGGTATGGGCGCTGTGTAAGCCGCCGGAAGCGCCGGAGTTAACGACGGGGAAGCGTGCGTCGGCGCGAGAACGAGGTTGGGGGGCAGGGCTGGGCCGCTGGGTCTCGGACCAGCGCAAGAATGCGTGTGTCCGAGAGCGACGCAAACGTCAACGGGGGACGGACGAAACTGGGGTCGGGCTGTCGGGCTTGAAAGTGTTTAATGTTTCACAGCCGCCAGCCGAGCATCTCGATCTCGTCGGCCGGGCGCAAAAACTGACGTCACGCCTGACAGGGCCAGACCAGACCGCCAGCCAAACTAAGGTTGCTTTTGACGGATCGCCTGGAGGATTATGGATCAGTCCGTGTCAATGCGACCGCGGTGGGCGCCGGCGGAGCAGTGGTGAGGGCTTCTTTTCAATGCAATGCGAATTTTAAACGACACAGGCAACAGGAGGCGAGCTCGGGGGCGAAGGCAACGGTCGGGAAACTGTTTTCTGTTTTATTCTCGGATTACCACTGGGTAGGACCAAGGGTCCATCCAGTATTGGGCGTAGGTCGCGGCGTCAGGCGTGCCTTGGTCGTCGCCAGGCCTGCTGTCAACTGCAGTGACTGCCCGCCCATGACTGCCTGTCCAGCTGCTGGCGATAAGGGAAGAGGGAAAAAAAAGCAACTGCGTGATCCATCAGCGGGTAGCAGCCGCCCAACCAGCAGTGCACCCACCCACCCTGAATCCACCCTTGATGCATAACGTGACGGCTCTTTTTCCTTCCTTTCTTTTCTCTTCTCCCCAGTCGATATCGCGACCGAATAAGGAGGTGTGCCTGACTGGGTGTCAATGGGTCCCCCCGTCCACCTGAGCAGGACCAGGGTGCGGCCTTCTCCGCAGGGGCTTGGCCATGGCGCGTTGGGCCGGCAGTCATTGGGGATCAGGGCTGCCGTCAGGCCAACCCCCGATGGTGCAAGATGCATGCTTTTTTTCCCTTCCTCTCCCTGCTGCTGCTCCCTGACCCATTTTTACGCTTTAGGCCGACAGGACACCCCACGGACAGCGGGGTCGAGGCCACCATCCGCCGGCAGGCGATCGGATCGACCGTCAGGCTCCGAGACGCTTCAGTTCCGGGGCACCATCACACAAGGGCAGGTAAAAGTGAGTTCGGGCGGCGGGAACTTCAGCCTATTCCCGACCCGAGAATGCGACGTCTTGGCCGTCGCGCCTGCCAGCCGAACAATACAGATTCGGGCCAAAGAGTGGCATCTATTACGCCGAGACAAACCGACCCCTTTCCCAAGGCGATTCTGCGAGCCACGGGGCAGTCTAGAAGGCAAGCGACGATAACGACGGAAAGCATAAGATAGTAGGGTTCGTGGAAAGGGGGTCGAGACGAAGAACAATCCAGAGGACAGGGATCTGCATTCTATCCGCGCAGCTGGTTGGCTTTCAGGGGAGCCGATAAGCTGAGAGACGCTGCAGCCAGGCTCCGCCCGGCCACTCCTGCCGGACCGTGTCCCCAGACAACAAAGCGCGCTTGTGAGCGGCGTCCGTTTGCAGGATTTGTCCGCGTACGCGCGGCGCATGTGGCATCAGGTTTTGGTCGTTGCGAGTCAAAGATGCTTCTTTCTTCTTCTTCTTTTTCCCCCTCATTCCTCAACGGCCGCGATCCGAGCGACTCCCGGGGCAGCCAGAGTTTGCAATGCCGCCCGCGAGAAGTGACGAGAAAAGGTGCAAAGCAAAAAGCAGAAAACAAGGGCCTTTCCTTGTTTAGGCACACGGCACGAATACGCAGGAACTGAAACTTGGGACGGAAAGGGTCACATGGCCCTACTCTGGCACTTTGGCGCCAATCAAATTACCTAAAACGGGGGAAAGGTTATGAAGTAAATTTAGCTAAGAAAATGCAAACGGCTTGGTGTAGCGGCCAGATCCCAAGCCGGGCCAAGCCGACCCAAGCCCGACCCAGGTATAGTGTGCTGACTGGAGGTGGTGCCATTCGTCGAGCACGGCGTCTCCGCACGTCGCCGTCGTGCAATCGGGCCATCTACGGAGCACCGCGCGCTGGGCAGGGTGCCAGGGCGGCCGATTCGCTCCGTCCAGCTATCACAAGCCAGCGGGCGGCGTATGGCGACAGAGGCGGACGGCGGAAACACGGCATTGACTGCTGCACGCCGCAAGGCCGCCTCTGCTCCTTGTGGCGCCGACCGAGCCCCAGCCCATCAGCGCTCGAGTCGATTGGGTTCAAGCCCGCATGGGCAGCGCGCGACGGCGCATCTGCAGCGGAGGCCCTCCTAACGCTTCCCACGTGGAGGAGGAATGGGCTGGAAGGACGAGAGCGCGACTGCTTGGGCGCTGCACGCTTTCGGTAGGCCCACCACTGCATTGCATCTGCCCAGCCAGCACCCGCCGCGCTGGAAACGTGCGAGCCAAAAAGAAGCGGGGGCCGGGGGTCTGGTCCCCCAGCCAGTCGCCAGAAAAGCCATTGCCTTGCCACCGCCCACGCAGCCGTCAAAACCCAAGCCCTTCTCCGCTTTTCCAGCTGCTTCCTGCACCCTCGTCCCCTTCTGAATTCCCAAGTCTCACCTCTCCCAGCCCTTCCCAGCTCTCCAACGTCCAGCCTGAGTCAACACCACCTCGCGCCAAAAACAGCCCACGATAAATATCTCGTGAAGCACCCCGGCCTACGCATCCCCATTGCCGATTTGCTTGACCACCGGCCGTCAACACAAGCACATCGCCGCCGCCGTTTTGACTCCCGTCACCGCTAGCACCAAAAGGCCTCCATCTCGGCACATCTCTTCGCCACCCCAATAAGCAAAAAGAAGACACCCCAAAGTGGCATCCATCAACCGAAGCAATGGCGCCAATGAGACAGACAACCAATTACAGTAGTAGTAATTACGGCGAGGACGCCGCCGCCCGCCAGGCGAATGTCCTTGCCAGCTGCTACCTCGTTGACTCTTCGGCCGCGCTTCGCGGCCTCCACTACTGCACCACGAGCGTGACTGGTAAGTGACCCACGCCTGCCGTTGCGCCGCCTGCTCTCTCTCTCCCCCCCCAAACTTCCAAAATAAAAATAAAAATAAAATAAAATACACTCAGCCTAACTCACGCTATCTTTCGCGTCGTGGCAGGGGCAGAGTGGTATTCCTGAGGTCCCTTCCTCAGGATTACCATCGCCACCAACAAGTCCCCCCCTCGCAGCCATAACGTCGGACAACGAGCTCGCCCTGACCTACAAGTCATCCAAGAGGCGCTCCGCGACAACGACCAACAACGCCGGCCCTGGTGGCGCCGGCAGGAACAACACTAGGCAGCGAAGGGGGGCGACATCACGCATCAGGGAAGAATGTGAGAGGTTCTTCTGTGAGACGCTGCGAGCCGTGTTCCGGGATGAGCGGAATGCGGCACCGCGCGGCTCCGGCCTGACGGGTGTCTACAATCACGACCAATACCACCATTACGATGACAACGACAACCACTATTCCTCCAACAACGGGCAACTCAGCACCCCGCCGCCAAACGACTACCCGTTCCCCGACCAGGGCGGCATGTTCCCGCGCGACCGTGGCGCCGGCGGCGTCGGCGTCGTGGCCTGGATGGAGATATGGGACTATGTTGGCGGCGCCGGCTTCCGCGGGTTCATTGTCGAAGACGACGAGGGCGAGAAATCGGCCTTTGTGTTCTTTGACCTCGCGGTCGTTGGCAGGGACCTGAAGCAGGCGTAAGTTCTACACTGCATTTTTGTTCCTTTTTTTGCTTTTTTTCCCTCGGATGTTTGGAACCCCTGTCACATGGATGTTGCGGATTGCTAACCGAGCTGTTGCATGCAGACTTATTGCCATCATGGAGCTGGCTGACGGCCCGCTCGACTGCTCCAAGGTCGTCATCGCCATTGACCGCGAGATACCGCAGGGCGAGTGCAAGACCCTTATGAGGGGCCTGCAGTGGGCCGGCTTCTCGCTGGCCTCGCTCGACAAATATTCCGGCGGTGCCCTGGACGTTACGAGTCCGAAGTGGCTCTTCATGGCATACGAGGACTGAAATCGCCCTCTACGCCATCGCTTTCTTTCTCTTGACGGGTTTGTTTCTGCACGCTTTCATGACTCTTTTTCCGCTTTGATTGACTTTCGTAACTTTCGTTGTGCTGTTCTATTCTCTTCATGATTGCCCTGCGCGATGAGTTTTCTGTTCGGGGATTTTCTTTTGCATTCGACAACGAAAAATTGGTCCAAAAAGTCACTCGTCCTCTTCGTCGCACGCCGTCTGTCTTTCCTCTTTGCTTTCTACGCTGGGTGGATTATCAGCGCTGTATTTTTCTGCCGTGCGCACAACTGCTGTAGGAATTCTGGAAGCCGCTTTGAGTTTGCGCCACGTTTGGAGACGACACAGTCCCACATTCAAGCATCACGCACGTCCCTGTTTCTGATCCAGCTAGGCGTCTCAAAAGAAGGAAAGAGAAAAGCGACTTTGAAAAGGGATATGGAGGGCTCTGTTGAGCACAGTACAGATGCCTACCAGAAGCTACAGCTTTCGCAAAAGACGACTGATTTGATTCTTTCTTGCTTTTGTTCTCCTAGTCTAGATCCCAACATTGAATGACTCTTGGCAGATGACGCAGCTTTCCCCCTTGTTTTGGCTTTACTTTTGCACAGACCTTTCTCATAGGTCTGCCTCAAACTGCCTAACCAGCAGTCCCTTCTCAGCCAGGTGATCCTTGACCTGCTTGACGGTGTACTCGCCGCGGTGGAAAATGCCGGCGCCGAGCGCGGCATCGGTCGTGGTCTTTGCAAAGACCTCCTCAAAGTGCTCCGGGCACCCGGCGCCGCTGGAGGCGATGACGGGGATGCGGACGGCCTGCTTCACCTGGGCGATGAGCTCGAGGTCGAAGCCGCTGTTTGTACCGTCGCGGTCGATGCAGTTGAGCAGGATCTCGCCGCACCCCATGGCCTCGACGGCGCGCGCCAGCTGGACCACGTCGACGTCGCGCGTCTCGCGCCCGCCCTTTGCCGTGCAGGCGTACCAGCAGTAGCCCTCGCCGGCGGGGCCCGGGAAGGCGGTCGGGACGGCGGCGTGGGCCGTGTCGGCCGGGGAGGCGACGTAGACGCGCCTGGGGTCGACCGATACCACGACGGCCTGGTTGCCGTAGGCCCTGCTGATCTGCTCAATGGCCGTGTCGCCGGCCAGGCGGCCGCCGCGGGCGTAGTAGTCCTCGGCGGCGGCGACGGCGTCGGAGCCGATGCTGACCTTGTCGGCGCCCGAGGCGAAGTACATCTTTGCCACGTCGAGCGCGGGGACCCTGGTGCCGTCGACGTCGACCGTGTCGCGGATGCCGCCGCCGACCGTCAGGGGCACAAAGACCGTCTTTGAGGTCTGGCGCAGGACCTCGAGCATGGGCAGGTCGGCGAGCGGGCAGTCGCGGAAGGACGTGATGTTGAGGAAGGTGACCTCGTCGGCGCCCTGCTCGTAGTAGCGGCGCGCCAGCTCGACGGGCTTGCCCAGGTTGCGGACGCCGCGCGCGTCGTCCTTCTCGCGCACGTCATACTGGTCGCCCTTTGTCACGACCAGGTCGCCCGCGTCGTTGGTGCGCACGTCGAGGCAGGCGATGACGCGGCGCGTGAGCCCGCCGCCCGCCGGCGCCGGCAATGGCAGGTCGTTCTCGGGGACGCCGGCGCCGCGCAGGACGCCGGCGCCCGAGCCGTCCAGGAAGGCGCGGATGACGCGCAGGCCGGCCACGCCGCTCTTCTCCGGGTGGAACTGGGTGGCGACGACGTTACCCCTGGCCACGGCGCCGACAAAGACCTCGGCGCCGTAGCGGCCCGTCGCGACGGCCCAGCCCTGGGACTCGAGCTCGGCGGCGACGTAGGGCTTCTTGTACGAGTGGACGTAGTAGTACTTTGAGTCGGCACGCAGGCCGTACAGGGCGGCGTGGCCGGCGACGCCGGCGCTGTTCCAGCCGATGTGCGGCACAGCCTTGTCGCCGTCGTCGAAGCGGTCCAGACGGCCCTTGATCAGACCCAGCCCCTGGCAGGACGGGTCCTCGGACGAGCCCGAGAAGAGGGCCTGCAAGCCGACGCAGATGCCCATGAAGGGCTTGCCGTCGTCAATGTGCTTGCGGATGGCGGGGAGGAAGCCGGCGCTGGCCAGCTGCGACAGGCAGTGGCCGAAGTGGCCGACGCCGGGCAGGATCAACTTCTACGACGAGATGGTTTGGTAAGACACAGGTCTTGCTCGAGTTGGTGGGTGATGCAGGAGAAAGGCAGCAGCAGGCTGAACCCAGGATGGCATGGGAAGAACATACATCCGCATTGGCAATCTCCTCTGGGGTCCTGATCCATTCCACCTCATAGCCGACCTTTTCGATGGCGTTGACGAGGCTGCGGACGTTGCCCGCGACATAGTCGAGCAGATGGACTTTGGGCATCTTTGCTCGGCGTCGTGCACAAAGCCGCAAAGACGTCGTTCTACTCGCTCTGGAGGCAGACAGGGGAAAGAATCAAGGCGTGTGTCTACCAGCCCTGCGAGCACACGAGCGACATGGCCTTCTGCTTGCGCGAAACATGGCCTCGGGTGAGTCAATTGGATGGAGCTGCTTTGCGCGTCGCCGGCCATGGCCAGAAGCGGGTGGAGGGGCTCGAATTGTGTCGCTATCGATAATGGATCACGGCAGAAATGCGCCGGCATCGGGCGCAGAGTGCCTGACTAGGGCCCCATGTCGCCTCTGCCGGCCGCTTGGTAATGGTGGGGCGCGCCGTGCGACAGCGGGTCCAAGGGCAAGAGGTCCATGATTTTTTGAGACTGCCCAAAGGGCTCAGAGTCGCTCTTGTCGTGATGCATCCTTCCAGCAGGCGCAGCCGGCGAATCCGCCATCAGCAGCACCACCACAGCCTCGCACGGCGTCGGTAAAATGCTTCGCGCCAGTGCGACGTGCATGTCTGTCTCCGCCCGCCCGCGCGCCCTCGCATGACGTGATCAATGGCTTCCCTGCCTGCCGCGACCGCGCCAACGGCGGCGGCCGACGTCGCCTCTCACCCACCTCTGCCTTCGCGGCCAACGCCGACGGACCCCGCAAACGCCCGAGTGCCAGGGGCGGCCCGGCCCTCGTCTCCGGAATCCTACGGGGAGCACTTCAGATCGGCCGACGACGTCGAGGGCGACGACGCCGGCGACAGCTCCGAGTCGGAGTGGGAGTACGAATACTCGACGACCGAGACCGAGACGTACTACCTGACTGTCGATCTGTCGATCCCGGACTTTGCCCAACTCAAGGACGACACCATCATCCACAACACGCGCGGCGGCTATAGGAGCTGGTTCAATCCCATGCTCGAGAAGCCCGACATCACTGGCGTCTTTGACAATGACGATTACGACGACAACAACAATAATAACACCGACGGAGCACGGCGCCGGGGCGGGAGGGACCAGGCGGGCGCGGCGGGAGACGGCGGTGTCGGAGGAGATTCCACCCCGCGACCGGGCAGCCGGGGGAGCTTCGACGGGCTCAAGGGGGGCCTGAAGAGGAAGGCAGACGACGAGCCGCTACAGGTCCAGATCATGGATCTACACACGGAGCGGCCGCTCATCGCCCACAGGGGTATGGTCTTTACGGGCACCTGGGCGAGCAACATCGGCACCGAGCTGATCTTCACGGAGCCGTTCGACGAGGAGCAGGAGGACGACGATGACGACGACGAAGACGACGATGATGAAAATGCCGCCGGGACAGAGGACGACGGCGGCGCCGGCGGCAGCACTTCAAATCCCGACGCCAGAAACGAGGGCCAAGGAGGCCGAGGAAGAAGCAGCCCCAGCCCCGGCGCCAAGGGCAGACGGCGGCCCCCCGCCGGCGCCAACAAGCCCCTCCCCCACATCGCCGCCCTGGGCAGTGGCGCGACGCTCCTGGCCGCCTCGTCGGCGCGCCTGCAGTGCCGCCCGACGACGCTGACGGCGCGCTCGGCGCCGCGGCGGCGCCACGAGGCGCACCGGGCGGCCCGGGCGGCCAACGGGTTCGCCATCCACGTGGCCGACGACCGGACGGGCCAGCGGCGGCCGCAGGCGCGCTTCCTGGAACGGCTGGCGGCGCTCAAGCGCGCCCGCGGCGAGGGCGACGACGTGACCGTCTCGACGGTCGAGAACCCGGACGACGCGGTCGAGGACGACTCGGACGAGGCCTTTGAGCGCGAGAAGAAGGCGCGCAAGCGCGGCTACGAGAGCGGCCGCAAGACGCGCCGCATGCGCCTGCAGCGCGCCAACGACGGCGGGGCCGCCGCCGCGGACCGCAGGAGGCGCCGCAGGCTGCCCGACAGGCGCGGCCCCAGGAACGGCGGGAATTCTGGCGAGGGCGAGGGCGAGGGCGAGGCCGGCGAGGGCGAGCCCGGGTCATACGTGGGGCTGGACGAGCGCTGGTGGTTCGGCGCCACCAACCCGGACCTCCTCCAAGGGCTGTCGCCCACCGCCGCGGGGATCGGGGACGGCCAAGCCATGGCTGGGGGAGGGGGCTACACATTGGCTAGTCCGGCGAAGCGACGGCGGATGGACTCCCTAGGTGCCAATGCCCATGAGGCAGCGGGAACTGTGGCAGAAGCAAGCGGCAATGATCAGTAGATGACCAAAATATCCAGTTACATCGGATGGGCCAAGGTGATAAGAAATCAAGCGAAGACAGCTCTGAAATGATACCCATTACTTCAACGATCCAAGGGCCGGTATGCGTGCCAATTTTACATGGCCATATTGTTGTTTTCATTCGTAGGTTCCTTTGCTAAATACAAGATAGGTATCTTTGTGCGTCAATCGCAGAACTCCCGTCCTTCCAGGATCCGTGCCTATGCGATAGGAACATTTTTTTTTCATAGATCCGTGCCCGACCTTGTGACAGCCTCTCAAGGAAGCAAATATGCAAATAGCCTCAAAAACGCCATACTCCGCTCCCTGTCATCAGAACACCAGCTTTGGGTTGGAGAGAAAAAAGAGAAAAGAGAAAAGAGAAAAGAGAAAAGAGAAAAGAGAAAAGAGAAGAAAGGATCAGGCGAAATGTATGCCCTCGGCATTGAAAGCCGCCAGCAAGCGCAAAAAGTCGGTCTGGTCGCACTTGTTGGCGCGCTGCTCCGCTAGCCCCGTGTCGGCGAGCACCTTTTCCAGCTTGGACCGGACCAGCTCGCCGACCCTGGTCTTCTTCCTGCGGCTGGGCGTCTTTGCCACCGCGCCCGCCGACTCCTTCTTGCTGCTCTTGAAGAACTCGGGCATGGCCTCCTCGTCGTCGTCGTCGTCGCCGTCGTCGACATCCATTATGCCGCCCCACCCCTCGTCGCCATCGGCCGCACCGTCGTCGTCATCGCCGTCCTCGGCGTCCATCTCCACGTCGCCACCGCCGTCTTCGACGACGCTCTCGTCGACCGAGATGCCGTTCATGGTGCACCAGACCTTGTAGTTGCGCTCGGCCATGGCCAGGACCTCCTTGACGCCCAGGAAGGAGGCGTGCAGGGTCTTGTTCTTGCGGTTGAAGCACACGCGCAGCATGCCGTCCCACTCGTCCCACGACACCTGGGGCCGCTCCCGGCCCGTCTTGGGCTCGATGCGCACCACCGACGACTCGACCTGGGGCGGGGGCTTGAAGTTGCCCTTGCCGACCTTCATGATGTGCGTGACTTTGGCGAAGAGCTGGACGTTGACTGACTGTTTATTTTTCAAGAGAAAGGTTAGTTGGCTGTTTTGAAAGTAGATGGGCGAGGAAGAGGAGACAAAAGAGAAAAAGAAAAAAAAACACACCAGTCGCGAGTAGAGCGCATCACCCGGCTGGGCCGTCAGCCTGGACGAGAACTCCCTCTGGAACATGAGCACGGCGCAGCGCGGCGGGTTGGGCAGGGCCAGGATCTTGAAGACGAGCGGGCTCGAGATCTGGTACGGGGTGTTGCTGATGAGCACGTCAAAGGGCGGCAGCTCGGCCTTGATGACGTCGCCCAGTATCACCTCGAGCTTGCGCTGCTCGGGCTTGCCCTGGACGCGCTTGGTCAGCTCGGCGCCCATGCGCGGGTCGAGTTCGACGGCGATGAGGCGCGCGGCCCGCTCCAGGATCTTGACCGACAGGTTGCCCGTGCCGGGGCCGACCTCGAGCACCGTGTCGGTCGGCTTGAGGAAGGCCTTCTTGACAATCTCCTCGGCGATCCCCGGGTTTTTGAGGATGTGCTGGCCGTAGTCCTTCTTGAACTTGAAGACATTGTTCTTGGCCGGCGCGCCGCCACCGCCGCCACCGCCGCCGCCCGTCTTGCTGTGTCGGTCGTAGGGCGACGACGAGGCGGCGCCGACCCGCCTCGCTGTCTTGGCCTTGCCCATTGTCGGTCGGTCCGAGGGAGTGGAGGAGGGGCTGTCGCGGTCGTCGGCAAGCGCAAATGTAGGCAATTGGTCTTGGGGCGGCGGGGGCTATGGGCGCATCGCTGGTTCGCTCAGGGCGGTGTTGTAGCTGTCTTGAATTTTTTTTGGGGGGGTTGCTTTATTTTTTTGTCCCCTTGTCGATAGGAGCTCCTTTTTTTTTTTTTTTTTCTGCCAGGCCATTCACACGCACCCCACGCCACCCTCTGATCCCCCACAATATTCTGCTCCCTGCACGCCCAGGGCCCCGCAGAATCTGAACCCTAACCCCCTGCTGCCCCAGAAGCTCCCTCGACAGCACCAGCGCATATAACACAGGGCCGGAGGACCATAGTCTGAGGTATAAAACTTGCAAATAAAAGAGGACTGCGTGGCTAGATATGCTCCAGAATCAATACAAGGAAAATCTGACCGTCGTTTCTCCCGGCTCCCCAGCGTCATGTCTTTAAATTCATGGCCTCCTCGTAACTCGGCGGAGGTTCTTCGTATTCGCCAGGAGGCCCTCCACCTGGATGAGACTGCGGCGGCCCGGCGCCTGGCGCCGTCGGTCTCCTCGGGGGTAATGCCGGCGGGGGGCCTGAGGCGGCGGCGGCAGCAGCAGCCCCCTGTGCGGCCCCGGCGCTGCTGCTCTCGCCGGGCGTAGTCACCCCTGCTGCGGCGGCGGCCGCCGCCGCATGCCCCGGTACCTTGCTCTCGGGCATGGGCAGGCCTGAGTACACATCGACGGAGCTGAACACGAGCGGCAGCAGGATGGTCTGCGGCAGCACCCCCCTGGGCAGCGTGGCGCGCAGGCCCCAGCTCAGCCCGACCTTGATCTCGAGCCTGAAGGTGCGGCTCAGGTTGCACGTCGTAAAAGTCGGCGTCATGCCCGCCTGGCCCAGCGTGCCGGGCACGCGGCAGTCGGGCCCGCCCCAGAGCGTGTCGGCGGGCAGCACCATCTCGTCGTTGACGGCGCCCTCGGGCTGGGCCACAGGGACCGACAGGTCCGGGCGCGACACGACGACCCAGCGCGTCGTCTCGACGTTGGTCAGGTCTTGGCACCGCACCGTGGTCGACGCCACCAGCTCGACGTGCAGGCTGGTGAGGAAGACGGGCTCGAGGCTGGGCGCCATCTTGCGCGCGATCATGCGCAGCGGCAGCGGCTTGCCCATGGTCACGATGCTCGGGTAAGGGAGGCGCGCGGATATCTCGACTGCCGGGGGGAGGCCGCGCTGCAGCGGCTGGTCAGCACTCGGGGTCCCTGCGGCGCTGGTGGCCTCGTTACTATCGCTGTTGTTATTGTTGTTGTTACTGTTGTTTGTGGTGCTGTTGCCGTTGCTACTGCTACTCCCTCCTTCGCCGGCGTTGGCTGTAGAGGACGACGCGCTGTGGCTAAAGAATGGGTTGTTCAACTTGCCGCTCGACCCAAAGAAGCCCTTCTTCTTGCCGCCCGACTCGGCCGCAGCGGCCGAGGCAGGCGAGCGCGGGCGAAAGGTGAAGGGCCTGCGCGCGTAGGCCTCCTGCCCCGTCGGGATGACCCTGGGCGGCTCGAGTGGCAGCAGGCGGAAGCTGTGCTGGTGGCGCCAGTTCTCCTTGAGCAGGCCGGGCCGCTGGATGGTCACCTTTACGTAGTAGCCGACCTCGGCCTGGTGGGGCAGGGCGCTGAAGGTGGGCGGCAGCTGCTTGGTGACGTGCGAGTAGAGCAGCTGGCGGCTGCCGTCCATGACGCGGATGCCGCCGATGCCAAACAGGCCGCCTGTGGCGCCGTCGCCGAAGCCGCCGGCGCCGCCGAGCCCACCCAGCTGGCTCATGGAGCGCGGGTCGCCGCAGCCGTTGTCCATGGGGATCTTGAACCGGAACGGGAACGAGTGCGGGCCCGGGTTAAGCCAGACGGGCACGGCGTGGGCCGGCACGTCGGGGCCGGGGAACACCTGCTGCACGCGGTAGAGCACCTTGTGGTTCTCGTGCACGATGCTGCCGGGCGCGCCCGGCGGGCCAAAGTTGCGGCGGGCGCCCGGCCGGATGCGCGGGTTGGCCGGGTAGCCGCCCGGGAAATTGGGGTCGGCGGCCGGCACGCCCAGCGCCGTGCGGCTCTCGCCCTCGAGCTTGACCACCACGGCGCCGACCTGCTCGGGCCGCGCCAGGTTGAGCAGCACCCGCCCCGACACCACGTCGAGGTTGGTGTAGTGCTCCGGCGGCCCGTTGTCCAGCTCGATGCGGATCGACATGGCGCGGGCTGTTGCGTGCGCTGGGCGGGGAAAAGGGGACGGGACCAGCTCGCCCCGGGTTGGCGACGTGTGCAAGCGGGCGGGCCGCACTTGTCGGGCAGCCGGCTCCGGTTCCGCAGAGCCCAGGCTGCGTGTGCAGGCGCGCGTCGCGTGTCTGTGTGTCGGCCCTGGTGCGTGATTGCAGGCAGCAGCGCTCGATCAGGCGCAGGCGGGTGTCGGCTGTCGATGGAGCTCGAGCTGCTGCTGTCTGCGGGAAGCTTTGAGGTCTGCCACCCCTGACGCAATGGGTGGGGTAGCCTGGTCTAATCAGGCAACTCGTCGGCTGCGTTGGCAGGAATCCCAAGCTAAAGTCACGTCTCGGAGAAGCAGCCTGCGGCGTGGAGGAAAAAAAAAAGAAAAGAAAGATGAAAAAAAAAGTATGCAGAAGCAAAAGCCTAACAGGGATGGCAGCAACGGAATCCCCAAGGTCAATCAACGACGGGAAAAGCCAAGATATTGTTTTGTTTGAGAAACATTCCCCACAGCCCAGTGGTGGTCGGACGCACCGAAAGCCGTGTCTGGTCGGGCATAAAACAACCCCCCCGAACGCGCGTGTTGCTTATTGCTCGGCAGCCGAAAGGCAGATTCGCCGACCGCCCACTGTCGCGGCCTGCACGCGGCAGGGCCGTTTTTTTTTCTGCTGGTGGGCGTTGCGTAATTTTCGCCCTGCTTCGCCCCCTTTCTCCCGCCCTTGGCGTTGCCCCCGTCTCTGCTCGCGCCGTGCTGGCGCTGGCAGCTGGACCTGGCCGATTGTGCCTCGAAACGGATGTGCAAGAAGCACACGGACGCCTATCAGAACGCTAAGCAGGTGCCGGGGGGGTTGCAATCTTGAAGGTTTGCTATCGTGGGTGGGGAATACTTGATGCTTCTGACAGGGACAACAAGTAATGGAGAATCAAGACCGGCGCCCTGCGAGCTTCTTGGGACGAGAGCAAAAAATAAATGAAAAAATAAAGAAACAACTGGGTACCTGCACAGCTCCCATACCCCAATGGATTCATGGTGACTGCTATTCTCGGCATCCGAACTCCTCTAGCAGGCAAACCATTGGGCGCGCCCACGGCGACTGCAGCCCGCTGAGGAAGCCCCAACCGGGCGGCACCGCAAGCGCGAGATTGAAATGCCAGGCGTCGCTCAGTCCGTCGATCGCGCCGCTATTTTTAGGGCGGGTCCTTGTGGGCTCCCTCCCGCGTGCTGCGATTTTCTGAAGAAGAAGGAGAAAGAATACAACGGGACTGTGGAGTCGCATGCGTCTCAAGGTAATCCCCGATGGGGAAACAAGGGGAGAGAAGCTGTCAAAACGCAACTCTTGACAGTGAAGAACATGTGGCCTTCGGCATCCACTCGCCCAGCCTCCTGCAGCACCAGCCTCAACAACCTCAACCGTCCATGTGGCGCTTGAGTTGGAGCAAGTGGATAACGCCGGGCACGTCCATAGGCCTGTTCAACATACCACGTATGTACTGACGTTGTTGCGAGAGCTAATCGCAGCGACAACTGTTGTTAAAATGGCTACACAAACAAACATCAAGGATTTCAGAAATCGTAGGAATCATGTCTCGTTCATTCTTCGTTTGCAGCTGCTTTTGCCGCTTTCTTCCTCGTGTCCCTCCCGCAAACGCACGCGAATCTAAAACGCAAATGAAGGGGTATATATATATGAGAGACCTGCGTGGCGATAGATGCCGTCCAGGGAGCGCCTCGGCCAGTGCCAACCACCCGCTGAATACTGAACAGGTTGTGCCAGCCTGCTGCTCCCTCCGCCAGTGCAGGTCATCGTCGCAGAATCAGTCGCGAAATAACGCCGTAACGAAAACGCCAGATATGCACCAAGCGCCCCAAGCTCCAAGCTACAAACCAAAAGACGGCAAGAAAAAGAAGAAAAAAGAAAAGAACTGGGAGAGTAATCAGACATAATTACGAGAATCACAAGAACTCCAAACAAACAACAACACTTTCATGTCGCCGTGCGGCGCCAATTCCATGTGGCCAATCGCAAAATGGACAAGGGTATATGTAACTGCCAAACGCCGGCACCGTATCGGAAAAGAAAAAGCACACGGGCAGAAAATAAATCAAGGAGGGCCCATGTTGAAGCGCATGGGAAAAGCGGCAACCCCCCAGGCGCGTTCAAGTGAGGTCAATGATATCGGGAAGCTGCGGGTGCAGTGCGCGGACGTCCGGATACGCGCTACTGTTACTCCTCGGCGTCGCCCTGCCGACCGGCGGCGCCTTGCGATCGCAGTCGCTGTCCGAGTCGTTGCCGCCGCCACCGCCGTCGTCCTTGCGCTCCGGGACCGGCCTCCAGGTCCCGTCGGCCTTGACGCGAATGCCCCGCGCGTCGAGGCGGCCCATGCCCTTGAGCGTCTGGCGCACACCCGTCAGGAACTCGTCCACCACGAGGTTGCACGGGCGCGCGTCCTCGTTGCAGCTCTTGATTGGGCACCGCCACTTGTCCGTCATGGTCGGCTCGAAGATGCGCCAGCGGCACGTCGAGTCGCACGCCACCCGGTGCGCGACGCACTCGCGCGACTGGGGCTTGCGCTCGCGCGTCTGGAGCCAGGTGCCCAGGTCGAAGCATTCCAGGTGGGTGCACATGCTGCCGCGGACCGGCGTCTCGAACATGACGGCTGAGAAGGGGTCCGCGAGATCGATGGGCAGTTCGTCCGTCACCACCATGATGCCGTCGTCGTCCTCGTCGTCCTTGTCGCCCTCGATCCGCTTCCGAATTACCTCGACCGTCTTCTCGCGCGACATGACCTGATTGTTTCGGATCTGGCTCCACAGAGACGAGTGGCTCTTGGTCAAAATGGTCTCGACCGCCACTGCATAATTCTCCACGGCAGGCGCAAGCCCCGAGATTGCTACCACAACCTTGACTTGGTTTTTCCCACCCACAACGTGTGGTGTCAGCTCCGCGGGCAGGTCTTTGCCGTAGTGCGTCTTGCGCCGGGGCGTTAGCGCCGTCTTGCCATTGAGCATCATGAAGATGTGTCCTGGCCAGCAGCTCTCGGTATTGACCCACTTCGACTGAGACATGTCGTTCAGGTCCTTGGGGTCGCGGATTTTGCAGCATCGCAGTCTCAGGCGCAGAGTCCCGTCCTCGTATTCGTAAACCGGGACTTGCGGCACGCCATCTTCCTCCGTCACAGGCTTGGACAGTCGGGACAGTGTCTCGTCATCGACATTGAAGGTGAGTTCAGTGGCACAGCGACTGTCCCCACGCACAAGCACCGGGGCAACGGCGAATCCGCTAACAAATTGGTAGTGTCGCTCTTGCGGCTGCGGGTTCCGCTTCTCAATGGTTCGGCTGGTCCTGACGGGGCTTCGCAGGTGGACCTGGTGGTAGCTCATGTTTAGAGAGCTCTCGTGGAACTGATCGTGTGCATAATCGGTTCTTGGTATAAGCTCTCCCGGGCGCGGGAACAATGACAACGACAAGGGCCGGGTGTATGTCCTCGGAACATGTTCAGGGGGAACAGCTGCCGCAGGGCTCTGCAGCGACTGGTGCGAGTGATATAGCCGCGCCTGCAAGTCGACGCTGTTGGACGGGATGGACGTCCCGGCAGACACCATAGGATGTGGCGCTATGTTGCTGCTATGCATCTCACTGGGGTATACGACTTGCTGTCCAGCGGGAAAACCATTGTTGCTTGGAAGAACAGGGGTAGTTGGGTTTCTCCCCTGGACCAGTGAGAGCGACTGGCGACGATAGTCGGCGATAAGCTGGTTGTTGTGGGGGTGTCGGAAAGACGCAGGCTGGGCAGACTGCGCCACGTGGCTCGGTGGCATATACGATTGCCGGTTGTTGCTCTGCTGTGATGCCTGGACAAGAGCTGGCGCATGATAGCCCTGTGACGGCAAGGCCAGCCCCCCGTGAAACTGTTGCGCCGTGTGCACAGAGGACCGCAGTGGCGGGCCGTTTGAGGGCACGGTGCGTTGGGCGCCGGGGCCAGTCGTTTGTGGCATGGCTTGAGCGTGTGTTGCGTAACCCGTGCTACCGACCGAGCCCATGGTGGACAGTCGTCTGGACGGACCACCGGAGGCCGGCCGTGGCATCGCTGCGCCGCTCTGCCTATAAACTTGTCCGGGATGCGTGGTAGGCTGGGCCTGCTGATGCGCCGGGTGGAACGGGGTTTGAGGCGCCTGAGGCGAGCTGACAGCTGGCGCCAAGTGCCAAGGGGTTCCTTCTATCGGTCCAGCTTCGTTAGAAGCTGTGCCCACAGCGGCGTGAAAGCAGGCATGGTACTGGCTCACAACAACCTGGCTGTTAGCTTCTAGCTCCTGCCAGGTGTATGTGCTATCAGCACGGTACTCTGGGTGGCTCATGGCCTCCTGCTGGTCCTGGTTGAAGATGAAGTCCATAGTTTCGCCCAATGTGTTGTCCAGGATGCCGAGACTTCTCCTGTTGGCCGTAAACAAGAGTTTCTGCATGGTGGGTGACTGGCATCCAAGCACGCAGATCATTTCGCTCACGAGCAGGGGACGTTTTCGCGAGAAAGCCACGCGAACCATCGACTCCCAGTGGTTGGCCATTTTATAGAGGAACGCGGCCAAGGACTCGGTACAGGCCGCTACTAGTGGGCCGGGAAAATAGGCGAAGCTTTGGATGCTGGTCGGGCACAGTTTCCGGTTTTCTTTCAGAACCTTCTCCAATATCCCAAACGTCTTGTCGGCCAACTCTCGTCGTATCGTGTACGAGCCCGTGAGGGCAGCCAGCTGGCCTAGCGACCAGGCGCAGAAGGCTTGGTGGATATGGAGGAATGCGATATCGCTTTTTTTGTATGCTTCGACCAGCAGCTGTAACCTGGCTCGGTCCAGACCGTGCTTCATTTCCTGGTGCATAGTCAAGAGGTTTTGCTGAATGGAGAGGGAAGTGGGATGAGCCGATCTGTGAGCGGTTGGCAAGTGTCAGCGGGCATTCAACAGGCCGATCGCGAATGCGTTTTCTTCCTCCTCTTTTTTTTCCATTTTTTCTTTTTCATCGGGAGTCCGGGACAGGCGGCACATGTCGTGGAGCTGGCCAGTTATTGATAGACTCACTCAGAATGCCGTCTCTCAAACGAGGGCATTGGCAGGCTGCCGGCCTGCACCTGCGGAGATTGCTCCCGGGAAACCAGAGACGCCAGGGCGCTGGGCAAGGCTCCGTTGGGCGGCATTGGCTGCTGGTGTAGAGCAAACGCGGGCTGGGCAGGCATGGGAGAGGGGCCGGGCGCATGGCTCGCCGTCGGTGTGCTCTGGGCGGTCGAGGCGTCTATGGCGAACGCGGGCGCCGGGCTCGATGGGCTGCCATGACGAGAGTAGCGGGCTTGATGATCGGGAGCAGGAGGAGCCAGAGCAGCCGACGTGCTGGGCACAGCCTCGGCCAGCGATGCGCTGCAGGTGGCATGCGGGGCCGGACCAGAGCTTTCCATTCTCCGTGGCGCGTCGTCCGGCGGCGGGTTCTTGTTTGCGCTGTCGTGCGCGATCGCGGCGGCTGTGGGGCTCGCTTGGTCGCTGGGCGCTGGGGACGGAAGAACATTGGTGCTGAGCGCACGGTCAGCGAAACAATAATCCGCGAATGCGACACGCCGCAACACGCGCCTCCTGCTTCACAGGGACACCGCCAAAGCACGTGGGTGGGCGACCAGGCGCGGTTTGGCGGTGACGTTTTCATCAACGGATCGGGGGCGGAGCACGCCGCAAAAGGCGCGCGACCCAAGGGACTTACCCAGTCGACGAGGGCTGCTGGGCGCTGTCCGGTGGAGACTGCGTGCGCGGGGGCAGATCTGGCGGGGGCGCGGGATTGACGAGTCGCTTTTTGCGGGGGGTTGGGCAGGCGGCCGGCGACGCTGTTATCCACGCCGGCCGGCGCTTCCTCCCGAGGGCGCCGAGATACTGGTTGGCGGCGGCGACGTCGGCCGGCGGGTGCGGTCGCGGCATGTCGGAGTGATGGTGCGCGGAGGGGCCTCGTCGCAAGGGTTGGAGGTCGAGACTGCGCGGCCAGCGGTCGGGCTAGCCTTCACGGCGGCTGTGTTTCAACGTCGGCCTGGGCCGTGGAAGCAGAACGCAGCACGCGCGCGCGCTGTTCTCGCGAGGCGGGGCATATACCATGGGAAGCTGTGCTGGGGTTTCTCGTGCTGAGCAGTTGTGGAGCCAAGGTGTGCCTGTCTCCCCTCACTCCCAGTGCGCCGTTTGCCAGGACAGGACTCGGAAGGCCGAGTTGAGACGCGATATATGTCCTTTTTTTGGTGGTTTTTTTTTCAAGATTTGTCAAGAGGCTGGCTGTTCCGGAAGTGGCCACGCACAAGGAACGTGTCGATGCCCGAAGGCTGCCGCTGGCATGAAGAATGTGGGCTGGTCGGATGCGCCCGCCGCGTCTAGTTTAGCCCGTTCCCGCCCGCGAGCAGCCAGTCTGGTATGTTGGTTGCCGCCGCTCTCGACTTGTGGATCCATTTTAAGTCTGCACCTGGTTGGATCGTCCAGGCGCACCCTGCATCGCTCCTGCACTCGCGATTCGATGGGTAGCGTATTATTGACTCCTGGCCGAGGACCCCGCGAGCCAAGCCCACAACAAACACGGACATGTGCTGGCTTTTTTCCCCGTCTGTTCAGCCCAAGCTATGCATTCCTCCACCTTGTTTCGGGCGTCGTCTGGGGTTGCCTCTGGGTTAGAGACATCTGCTGTAGAGTTATCTCGTTTTTTTATTTATTTATTTTTGTTTTTATTTGTCGTGTACGACGTGGGAGGGATGGCCTTGTATCTCTCTGCGCAGCCATTTTGCTTTTTTTTCTTCTCTCTCATCTCTGGGACCTACCGAAATGGGGGGCCAGGGCGCCATAGCAAAGCTAAATATAATCTCAGACCCATATGCGATCCAGAAGAGGACGCAGGTAAAGGTCATCGGCAAGCCTCATGCCCAGCCACTTTCAACCATCAACCACCTAAGCCACTGGCTCATACACTTGTACCAATTGGAGGCGGCCGTTTGTTTTGGTCCGCGGCAATCGGGAGCTGGAATGTGATTGGTGGATCAGGATGTGGAGATGGTGGGATCACTTGGGCGGTATTGGATACTACGCCCCAAATTCTGGCCTGAGCCGCCGAGCGAACCTCCACGTTGGCACAACGCCCCCGAAATGTGCACTCACCCAGTCTCTGTTATCGTCCTTTCGTGTTGGATTCGCTTGTTGTGCATTAAATGGCACCCTTTTTATCTCGAGCCCTCGCCAGTTGCGATTGGAATACTTGCTCAGCCCATCTCCCGAGATTCCATGTGCCGAATTCGGCATGTGCTCCCATTTATTGGCCAAGTCCCGCCTTTGCCGTTTTCGTCCCAAGGTTTTCCTTTTGCTTCGAGAATGAGCACATTTGCCGAGATGCTTTATCTGAAGACGCTCGGGTGCAAACGGGTAGCTCCCCAGCTTCTTGTGCTCGTAGCGGTGGGAGATACAGCAGGCCACCGATCAAGCCAGGCCAACGGCGGGAGAGGGAGAGAGGCGGCGAGCTCTGGTGGCTATGAGATGCCGTCCGTCCGGGATGTCTTCCGGGGTGGGCTCGGCTGGGGCTGGAATGGCCCCAATCACGGAAAATAACGCAGACAACAGCGGTTCCGCAGTGCGTGGGAAGCAAGGCGGACATGGCCAAAAACCAACAGCCACGGTGACAAGTCTTCTTGGTCCGCCTGCCGTTCTACCCAATCCCAGAAAAACCACCAACAGGCGCACACGGCGTACGGGTATTGCGACATTGGTGGGCTGGGTTCCACCATCCATCGGTTAGATGCGCCTTTGAGCTGAGACCTTGCACGCCAATATTGGGCTTTTCCAGCCGGGAAGGACAGCAGCCTGCTCGCTAATGCGCCCGCGAGGAGTCCGTGGCCTGTCAAGGCCATGGCCGGTGAAGAACAGAAAAGCACGGAAAAGCGGCAGGAACAGGAGGGCGAAAACAAATAAACCAATAACAATTAAGGTTTAGGGGCGCAAAAGGGGATCCCGCTATCGTGCAAGGCCCACGCAGGAGCCCACGTCCCTATGGGGAAGGCGGGATGCCGAGATGGCGAATCCATGCCCGCTCTCACGAGATCATGCACAAAACGGCAGCTCGGCCAACGCGAGATGGCAGGGGGCCCGCGCCTGCAGAGGCCAGAGCGAGCGCCGCCCCAGGTCCCGGGGCAGCGCGGCCGGGGCGGCATCATGTCGTGTCGCTGCTGGGCCGGGCTCTGCAGCACAGCAGGGCGCCTGCTGCACGCGGCCTTGGCTGGGGTCCTTGCCGAGGAGCCTAATGCTTATCGAGGCTTGTTCGTGCTTGTCCCGCGCTTGGCGGCAACCCTGGCCTGGCCGGGGGCGAGATCGGGGCGAGAGCGCCAGGGAAGCAATCCAAACTATAAACCCCGCTCGCAGGCTGGCCACTCCAATGCGCTGTGTTGGTTCCCGGCCCATGCTCTCGCCGAGGGGGCGGCGGCGACCGAGCAGAACAGCCTTGACCCTAATCGGAGTAGTCTCCGGTCTCACAGAGCGTGGGCGGGTATCGAGGCATACCTAGCAGGCCCGCTTTCCCCAAGACCGACCACGCGGCCGCCCCCCTCCTCCTCCTCCTCCTGGGACCAGCACCCCTTTTAATGTCCGCACCACGGCTGTCCATGCCTTATCTTGTCCCCAACAGGCTGAGACGCTCCGTCCAAATGTGCCCATATCCGGGTAATCCAGGCCGGCGAGATAACACCCAAGCCCTGGGCACGCACGCACCGAGTCTTTGCTCTTTGCGTTTCTGCAGAGGCGACGGCTGCTGGCGTCAGCAATCGCACTCTCTCTATATGTACGAAACAAGCCACGGTTACACTTCTCGTCAGCACTCTGCTGGAAGGTCGGGCATCCCCGGTATCGTGCGAGAAAGTTGGGCAGGGGAGCGGTTCAGGGGGGG